>JAMQGT020014011.1:0-14055 GCA_024447675.2 Pterophyllum scalare
CATATTGAGTTATTTTGAGGGAAGAATACATTCACACTGTTATATAAGCTGCAAAGAGACCACTTTTCATTGTGTCAAAGTGTAATTTTGTCAGTGTTGTCCCATGAAAAGATATACTTAAATATCTGCAGAAATGTGAGGGGTGTACTCACTTTTGTGATAGACTGTAAGAAGCAGAATCTTAAATTCAATTCTGAATTTAACAGGGAGCCAATGAAGAGAAGCCAATATGGGAGAAATATACTCTCTCTTTGTAGTCGCTGTCAGTACTCGAGCTGCAGCATTTTGGATCAGCTGAAGACTTTTCAAGGAGCTTTTAGGACAGCCTGATAGTAACCGCACCACAAACCAACCTACAATATAAAGACTAATTAGCGGGACAGTGACTACTAGTGCTACTAATGTGTTCAAGCCTTTAAAATCCCATCCTGTAATCTAATTAATCATTTGTAAATAATTTTGAAAATCCAACATTATTGCTCAGGACCACAACCACTTTACAGCAAATGATATAGGTCATAATAAAAATTTTAAAAAAGAACAAAAATCAGATATGAGTATTAAATCTGAATTAAGCACTAAAAATTGCAGTGAGCATGTAGCCTGATTCAATAACCTCTTTATCAGCAGTTTATCAACTTTTTCTGAAACGCCCCACTTCAGAAGCCAAAAATAGTTCGTGCACAACATCCACATTTTTTTTTTAAATCAATCATTTCATTTCAGTGAGAAAATAATCAACACAACAGCATTAGCAAAGCCATTTTTTAAATGATCCCACTTAAAATCATATTCATACTGCGGACCCTACCACAGATTGAGAACCTCTGCTCTGAATCAAATGATGCCACTCGATGAGTTAAAAAACTTGTATAAATCCCTCCTTCTTATAGTGATCCACTTGAACTTTACAACTCAGCACAATGAAGATCAGGCTTCTGCAGATTCATAACCATTTATCACTTTCTCTTAGTAAAGGACAAGGTGTTAAATTAGAAAACAGTCCTTTTTACAGGAGAAGCTGCTAATCATCAGTGCAGAAGCAAGAACTAAATTACGAATGGCTCTGGTGTATTCATTTGTTCTAGCTAATGACAGTGTGAACCATCATGCACAGCTGGAATAATGCATCTACTTCATGGAATTTTATCAACTATTAACAATATACCAGCACTTTTCTAACATGTCAAATTATTCCTATACAAAAGGCCTACTGATGAAAGTTGGCTTAGATTGCGTCTACAGATACAAGTTTGTTTGTTTTTTAAACAGGGATGTTTCCCTTTCATTTTGAAAAATAGGTGGTGACATAGCCCACCTATCACTTTAGTGGCCAATCAGAAGCCTACAAGAATAAAATGACAAACTCAGACATCAAAAAAGGAGATGAAGGTGCTCACCTTTGAAGGTGCAAGACAAAAATCTTTCCTTTTCTACATTTAACCACAAAACATGACCTTCTCAAAACCTTTAACCTGGAAGGGGTTTTTCAAAAGCTCCATTTTCAGTGTGTGTGGACAAGAGACTAAATTTACAGAAAAAGCTACATTTTGCAAAATACCTGTGTACTTTGGAACAGTCCTTTACTCTTAACAGAACGTGGGGTACAGCCAATCCCAGCTGACATAAGGCAAAGCACTGTGTATACCTTAGACAAGGGGCCAACAATAAATTTTCCCAAGGGAGCCACGTGAGAAACTGGGACTGTTGTGGAGGGCTGGACTAATAACATGAACTCAATTCTGCTCAGTATTATCTTTTTGTAAGCTTCTTGTTGCGGCCCTCTACAACAGTCCCAGTTTCTGACATGGCCCCATCATAGGGCCAACACAGACAACCAACCTGACCCACTCACATCCACCAGAGTAGGAAACAGGTAGCTGACCAGAAGGTTTGCACCCCGTACCTTCTTGCTGTTATGCGACAATACTTGCTCATAAACTGTATAAAAGAAAATAATTCAAAAACACTGTATTTTTGTTAAGTATTTTTATGCTAAATGCAATACAACTAAAGTTTTCTTAATAATACTCAAAACATGGTATCTGTTTAAAAAAGAAAAACCTGCATTTTTCAAAAACAAAAAAACCCTTTTTGATTCATTGAACCACTTTCAAAATACAAATATTTTATAACAATGTAACATTACAACATATTACGTATGAAATCAGAGGAACTGCCAGCATCAAAATCCAAAAGCATCCAAGACAACGGCTCAAAAACACTAATTACAGTCTTTTGCTTGTAAAATGCTTAAATTTGCAGGGCAATGGTGACAAAACACGTGACTACAAGCTATGATCCTGACTGGTGTGTATCATAGTTCTGTCCTGCTGTCTTGTGTCATGGTTGACCAGACAACCTTAGCCTTCAAATATGGATTATGAGCAAAATATTGTACTTCAGTGTTCATCACCCTTAAAAGCGGTGCTCGTGTCACTGGGACCATACTCTGCAGCTCGTGCTTCATTTCATTTCTGCTTCAGACGCTTTGATGAAGGAGCTTTAGAAGCGGTGTCTGCTGCTTTCTTTCTAGAACCCTTATCATCTGGATCATAAAGAGCACTCCTGACAAAGCGTGCAGCAGCTTCCTTATTCACGCGGGCAGCTTTTTTCTTGTCACTGATCTCCTTCACTCTGTTCATATGCGTCCTTATTCGCTCCTGAAATAACACAATGGTTACTGAGGAGGTAACATGAATATATATACAACCAATTAATATGTCAGAGATAGAGAGTACATACTAATTCCTGTTTGATTCCATGTTCTCTGGGATTAACTCCTTGCGTTACCAAGTACACTGGAGAAAATAAAAATAAAGCCATGTGTTCACATTTTACAGACAGATGACACCCATGTAACTGTAAAGAAAGAATGTTTGTCTCTTCAGCATGCTTTCACAAAAAAAAAAAAACTTTCAAAAGCAAAAACTTTCAATTTTGCTTTATTTTGTACAATTTATATTCATGAATCAACATGAAAAATAAAAACTTACTCCAGAATAATGAATTAAGGGTGTAGGCAGACATCAGATCCAGCTTGGCTTGATCCAAAGGATCCAGCTGTTAATAAACCAGATTTAGCTTAAAACCTGTTGCACGTAAGAGATTAGTATATTTTTCTCATTAAATGAATCTCTAATGTAGAGTACTGTTCCATTAAATAATGTATACTCTCTAAAAGGTTGATTACAAAGGTATATTACATTACAAGCTGCTTAAATGTGTGTTAACCTTGTGTTAGATTAATGACCAGTGCAGGGTTGGATGTCACAGCATCATCAGGGACTCTTTTCACCCAAGTCACACACTGTATACCCTCCTGCCTTCAGGGAGGAGATACGGGAGATTCAGGAATAGCTTTTCCCCACTATCTGTTACACTACTGAACTCCTACAACTTTGCACAATGCTACTCTTTGCACTTCTGGTACATGCTAACTGCATTTCATTGCCCTGTACTTGTACTGAGCAATAAAGTTGAATCTATCCTTCTACAGTATAACCCTGTACCCAATTCGAGATATGACAGGCATGTTAATAAATGCAGGGTTTAGATCTGGTGACTGCGGAGGCCATTTGAGTACAGTGAATTCATTGTCATGTTCAAGAAACCATGGGATGAGTTCAGCTCTGTGACATCGCTAGTTACCCCGGTGGAAACAGCCATCAAAAGCTGGCCTTTAAACGATGCTCAATTGGTACTAAGGTGCCCAAAATGTACAAATAAAATACCCCCCCCCCACACACCATTACACCACCAGCAGCAGCAGGCTGATCCATTCTTTCGTGTTGTTTACACCAAATTTGGATCCCATCAGCCAAATTTAAACTGTGCCTCATCACACTAAGAAATGTTTTCCAATCTTCTGCTAGACGTTTGTGTGAATTGTACATTCAGTTTCCTGTTCTTAGCAGATAAAAGTGGTACCTGGTGTGGTTTTCTGCTACTGAAGACCATCTGAAGCAAGGTTCAGTGTGTTGTGCATTCAGAAATGCCCTTCTGTATATCCTGGTTGTAATGAGTGGTTGTTTAAATTACTATTGCCTTCCTATGAGCCCATGGCAGTCTGACCATTCTCCTCTGACTTAAGGCATCAACAAGGCATTTTCACTCAGAGAACTGATGCTCACTGGCTATTTTCTCCTTTTTGGACCATTCTCTGTAAACCCTAAAAAATGGCTGTAGTGTAAATTTTTATTCCCCCCATTCTAATGCTTAGTTTGTTTGCTCGTCTTTATGTACCTTGTATTCTTGCCGTACCTAACAATGTGGCCGGTGAGCGAATAAGTGTGTACAGAAAGAAGGACCAAATCTAAGCAAAACAAACGCGTCTGAAGGCCCACCGTATTCAGTCTACCTTTTGCAGCAGGTCATTTCTGGGCATCGACATCAACTTCTCCAGCATGGTTTTGACTGAAGTAACCGAGGAGTCGAAGCCCGTGAGCTGTTCATCGATCTCGTGAGGGTAGTCCTCAGCGGAGCTTTCTGCGGCCATGTTTCTGTGAAATAACTGAAGTCCCACAGTGTCGTGCAATTTTGCGTTAACACTTATTTTCATTATAATGTAATCAACAGCACAACTATGACGGTTTGTCCAGTGAGAGAGCTTGCATACAATGCCAACAGGAAACGTAAAAACGTTTAGATAAGCAGAGAAAAGTGACAAACGGGTTGGTATAAGTTAATTAATTAATTGATTTAACAGGAACTCGGGTTCACTGTAAATTAAATTTGACGACATGAAAAGAAAAAAAAAATCACATATCTACCCTTATAGCAGACAACACGCTTTAGCTGACAGGAAATGACGTTGGAAACAACGGCATAAGTCGTCATCTTCATCTTCTTCTTCTTCGCTTCTCTACTGCCGTCTGCCGTTTGGAGGAGTGTGGTAGCTGTATGTTTTTAACTTATTTTATAACTTGATAACAGCTTTATTTACAGTTATTTGTTTTTGGGTTTTTTTTATTACAGCTGCTGCGTTTGTCTAACCGTGTGTTAGACAAAAGTGTGTTCCCTAAATCGACACTTTCCTTTCAATATTGACGTATAACCACCTTTGGACACTTTTTTAACAATAGTCTAAAGAGCTAATTTTTTGGGCCAGTTGTTGTTTTCATCATCATTAAATGGCGAAATGTATTTCAGATATGTATATGTAGTAACTTAATATCCAAAAATGACAGAAGGGGTCATGTTACTGCGGTAACGAGGGGCATCAGTGTGGTAAATAAATCTGGGCGTGCTGGGATGTGAGACAGCAAGTTAAGTGTCGTGTTTTGGGACTGTTGTAGCTCAAAAAAGTATGCTTTAAAGAAGAGGCCTGAGTCGCCATGGACAACTGTGATTTGGAGAAGCTCTCTGTTTCTGCTGGGAAGCTCCGTCCAGCCTTCACGCCTGAAGTCACAGACTACGAAGTGAAAGTGGAGAGCAGTGTTAATGAAGTGACTCTGGACGTAGTGACAAGCGACTGTGGGGCTTCATACAGTATCATGAGTACCGCCTGTAAGTTTTGTGGCTTCTCTTTTTCCGTGCAAGTCTCTCAAGCATCTAATTTAACCTTGTGATTTCTGTTTCAGCTCTTGGGTGAAGGGTCAAGCACCATTAAACTGAAAGATGGGGTTAACAAAGTAGAAATTGAGTTGGTAGCTGAGGATGGAACCATAAAGAAATACAGTGTGGAAATCATCAAACTGTTAGCAAATGTCGCAGAGCTCAGTAATCTGGCTTTGGAAGGAAATATTTCACGTCATCCTGCATTTTGTACCAAAGTTTTTGAATACAACTGTGAGTACATCCTATCTGTTTTAAACAATCACTTGTATATGAAATTCATCTATAATTAATTCCATCATTCCTTTCTATTTCAATAGATACACAAAAGCAGCAGAAGTGTAAATGTATGTAAATATATGTGTAAATATTCTAAATGCAAAGAAGTGAAAGGTTTGCAATTTTTTTTTCCAGGTATTGTTCCTTTCTACTGTAATTCAGTGACACTGCTCCCTGGAGTGCCTGACAGAGGCATTAAAGTTGCAGTAAAAGGGGTGAGCAACTACACAGTGACGGAGATTTCAGTCCGTTCACCAGATGGCAGTATTTCACAGGTATGATGAGAAAAGAATTGTGCCCAAACTTCATACACTGCTCAAAAAAATTAAAGGAACACTTTGAACACACATCAGATCTCAATGTGAAAAAAAAAAAACATGCTGGATATCTATACTGGGTAATGTGTTCGTAATGAAAGGGTGCCACATGGAATGTTTGAGGGAAGGCTGAATTCAAAAACACCCTGAAAATCAAAGTGAAATAATTATGTCTAGTCTGGTCCATTTTGCTGAAATTTCATTGCAGCAACTCAGAATGATACTCAGTAGTTTGTATGGCCCCCATGTGCTTGTACGCATGCCCGGCAACATCGGGCATGCTCCTAATGAGATGATGGATGGTGTCCTGGAGGGTTTCCTCCCAGATCTGGACCAGGGGATCACTGAGCTCCTGGACAATCTGAGGTGCATGTTTCGGTAGGACATTATGTTTCAGTTGAATCAATTATGTCCCAAAGATGTTCTCTTGGATTTAGGTTGGATGAGCGTGGGGGCCAGTCACTGGTATCAATTCCTTTATCCTCCAGGATGCACGCTCTTGCCACATGAGGCCTGGCATTGTCGTGCACCAGGAGGTACTCAGGACCTACTGTCCTACTGCAGTCTGTTTCTGATTGTTTGTTCAAAGACATTCACACCAGTTGCCTGCTGGAGGTCATTTTGTAGGACTCTGGCAGTGCCCATCCTCTTCCTCTTTGCACAAAGGAGCAGATACCAGTCCTGCTGACTGGTTAAGGACCTTCTACGGCCCTGTCCAGGTCCCCTAGAATAGCTACCTGTCTCCTGAAATCTCCTCCATGATCATGAGACTGTGCTGGGAGACACAGCAAACTTTATGGCAATGACACATACAATCCTGGAAGAGTTGGACTACCTGTGCAACCTCTGTAGAGTCCAGGTATTACTTCATGCTACCAGTAGTGACACTGACCATAGCCAAATGCAAAACAAGTGAAAAAACAGTCAGAAAAGATGAGGAGGGGAAAAAAATGTAATTTACTTCCACCTGTAAAATTGTTCCTGTTCTAGGGGTTGTCTCATTGTTGCCCCTCTGGTACACCTGTTATTAATTTCATTAACACCAAAGCAGCTGAAACTGCTTAACAACCCCCTCTGCTATTTAACTCACCAGATCAATATCACAGAAGTTTAACTGACTTGATGATATACTCCTATTAAAAACATTTTTCTTTTCTTTTCTTTTTTTAGCAGTGTAGAGTACAGTATATTCATCCAAGCTTTGAAGAGCATTGAAGCTTACCATTATCCACCTGATAACTCATTGTTTTATTTCTTTTTTGTTAAATGAGTGGTATACCTAATGAAGTGCAGTGTTTAGCACATTTGCCTAAGGCATGAAAGATCCCTGGTTCAAGACTGGGAGGAGACACAATTCCCACAGAGGGTTGCATCAGGAAAGGCATCTGGTGTAAAAATCTGTGCAAACTAAAAAATATGCAGAGACATCCACTCTGGTAACTGCTTGTCAATAAGGGAGAGTAGCTTTTTATAACTAATGATTCTCTAACCTTTTCAGGTGTACACAGTATTGTTGACTCAAGAGCTGATTCCTGTGCCTGTGATCTTCACTGATCTGAAACAACAGCTGGGCTATGAATGTCCATTATCCCCAAGTGCTTTCTACAGGCCTGTGTCTGTCAGTCACAGGTAAGTCTTAAATCAACTAACATATATCATGTCATGTAAGGCTGTGTGACAGGCAGGAAGTGGACCCCAACACAGAATACAAGGTAAGACAATAATTTAGCCTTTATTTGGCATGAGCAAGACAGAACGAGGGGCACATGCAGCAAAACAGAAAGATAACCAGACTTGAATTCCAGGAACTAAAGAGAAACGCAGACGGGACACAGCATGGGGGCTAATGACGACGACGCGACAAAGAACAGAAGAAAACTGAGGGCTTAAATACACATCAGGTAATCGGGGCAAGAGGAAACAGCAGGGCACAGCAGGTGAAGCAAATGAAACTAATAATGGGGAAGCAAAACTAAACCCAAAGCATGGGGAACACAGTATTGTCAAAAAAAAAACAGGAAGTGACCAGACCAGGAACACGCAGACTTGACACGGGAAACACAAGGGAACCAGAAATAAACAGAGTAATATGAAAGAACAGATGAAAATAATCACAGAAATAACAAAAAGAAAACCAAGAAAACACAAAACACTGGGCCACTGGCCCAGGACCATGACATATCATGTAAAATGTTTGCCAATAGTCACGTCCATTTTTTTTCCCTTGGTTCATTCTAAATATTAATTGCCAATGAATGATTTGTTTCCTATATGAAAAACATTCTGTGATTATATTAAATCACTCTGCACACAAATGTTGAGTTCTCGTGCTAATTTGTAGTGACCCAAAGGGAATCTTCTCAAGGCCTTATATTGAGATGCTTGCGCGAAGATCAGAAGTCGACCCACTTAGTGACTGTCCTCTCAGAGACGACTGGAAGGTCGTTGAACTGGAACTTGACAGGAAGGTGTCAGCTGCCTTGGTCAAGTGTTTCGTTTTTTTACAGAAGTGACACTTTTGAAAATATTAGTTTAAAGCTGCTGGGAAGGGTGGATGTTTTTATGTGATGTGTTAAGTTAGTAAACCCAGTATTATTTCTGCTTGAAGCCAAGCAAATAACATGTGGTCAAGTGAGAGTGGGATGACAGTAACTTCCTGAACTTCCAGTACAATGAATGTCACATCAGTGAATGAATAGCAAAAGAAGCCACTGCTCTAACATGTTTTTGCATTATTTCCACACCTAGAGGTCTTCCTATAAGAAATGCTGAACTACATTGTTAAGAGGTGCCTTACCTCTTACCATTTGTGATTACACAACCTGTACCATCATGTAGCATACTGTACTGTAGACAACAATCATCTTGCTCTAATGAGGGAATTTCTGTTTTCTATACATTAAGCTGGAGAAAATTGTGGGCCATCCAACTTGTCCTAGAGTCTAAGCACCACTGCAAAATCTGTAGCTGAGAAGCATTTTGAGGCTTAAAAGACATATAACTGATTGTCATCTGCATAGCAGTGATAGGAAATGACCTTAAAAGTGCTAAAAATGTGCTGAAGAAGGAGCATATATAAAAAAAATAATCAAGGCTCCAAAACAGAATCTTGTGGCATACCGTAGGAGAAGAAAACCTAAACTTAGAAACAGCCATAAAAAAGATCATTCAGAAAGACAGATGAGAACCGTTCCAAAGCAGACCCTGATATACCCAGCCAGCATCTCTGCCTATCAAGCATAATGTGATGGTCAACAGTATCAAAGGCAGAGGTCAAGTCCAGCATCAGCAAAACAGAACAGACTCCTACATCAATCTGCATGAAGATGTCACTGAAGACTCTAAAAAAGAGCTGTTTTGGTAGAATGAGCTCTGCAAAAGCCAGATTGAAAATGATGAACAATGGTGCCACAACCTGTTCTAAAATCTTTGCAATAAACAGTAATTTGGAGATTGGACTATTACTGCTAAGAAGGTAGGGTCAAGCTTGGGTTTTTTGGGTGGATGACAGCATTCTTAAAATAAGCAGGGACTTGAACAGATACCAGCGAAGTGTTGATTTCGTTGGGCACACAGGGATCAACAGACTGAAATGCTGAGAAGGCAGGAGGATCCTTTTATTTAGTCAACTAATTGTTAGCTTGGATATATGCCTGAGGTTGCACGGGGGCTAATGCTACAGATTTGTTAGATAAACTGATAGGTCAGTCCATCCCAGTCCACCTTTAATGTGCAATTTATTTTATATTTGATGTGTGTGTGTCTTTTTACACAAAGGATGTGGAAGTGTAATGAAACTGTCTGAGCTTGGGTCACACATTCTGGACTGTTTACATAAACCTACAGGGGACCTGGATGCAAAGGTCAGTGTAAAAGATGAAGCAGTAGATCTACAATGCCAGAATCACTGATATCGACCTTGACTCTGCTCATCCTTTATTTACAAGTCACGGCTCCGTTTACTGTGACTAACTGCCAGTTTGACTTCCACAGTAAAAGCAGTGTTTACTTCTGTGTTGAATGAGTCGATAAAATAGTGTGTAATTGTTACTAGAATGATGAAGCCAGTTCTGTATATCAATTAGAGCCACCTTGTCAGTCCAGTTCAAATCTTTCAAGTTTCATCAATTGAACCTGGTAAATGCAGAAATGTAGAAAAGCCTTTTTTGTGTGGTGTAACCAGGGTACTTTTTCTTTCAGGATGTAACAGAGACAGATCGGTATAAGAATCACTTTGAATCAGGCAAATGTTGTGAGATAGAGACCAAGCACATCTACGAGGTAATGAACTGCACTGTGTGTTCCTTTCAATGTGCAGTTAGTTAATAGTCTGACTGGTGTTTTTTGTTTTGTTTTTTTGTTTATTTGTTTGTTTCATTTTTCTAAGGCATTCTCTGCCATCGGCATGTTGATGATACAAAGCTTTACTTTTCTGTTAAACCTAACAAACTCCCATTATTTTTGGCCATAGTTTACAGCTAATGCATGGATGGAAGTGTATATGCTGAAATGGATGGAAGTTTGACTGTGTGTCTGTCTGCTGGATGTGTGGTTTATTTATCATTTCCCTGATTATGTTATGTAAATGAGGCTGACGAAGATTTACATTTGCCATATTCTTCATTGCTTGCTACATATAGGTAGCAATAAGTCATAAAATAATTCATCTTCCTCACCCCTATGTCTATAACACTACTCCTGTCTGTTTAAGCTTGCCCTGTTTTCTACTACAGATGCGTAACTGGGAGAAAAGACTACAAATAACAGCAGAAGAAGACAGCGTGGACAAGCTGTGTGCTTTGGCCCAGGAGCAACTTAAACTCTACAGGCAACATCTGCCAAAGCCAGGCATGTAGCACTTTACAAAGCAATAGTGTTGGTTTAAAAGCTAGTCATCTATCAAAGTCTATTGATAACAAATGCTATACTGAAACAGTGGTACAAGTTAATTTCACCAACTAATACTTTCACTCCTGCATTATAACACTTCATGAATCATTATGTTGCGTTGTAATATGGTGATCCAAAAAAAATGTGGGTCAGACAGAGTATAAAGAAACTGCAACATTTATTATAGTTTCCTTTGTTTTTAAACAGGCTATTCACTGAATATTTTAAAATACTCTTGACCAAGAGACATTTTGCTTGCCTTACCTTCACACCACAGCTCAACTTAATTAAAAAAATTTTGTTGTTGCTGTACAAGATCAAGCTGCATGGAGGGTCGTTAATAAAGTGTTAATTTTGTTTTTTCATGTTGTTGTGCTGGAAAACACAAAGGTCATATTATATCACTTGAATGTGGCCTGTTGAAAATGAAATGATTTCATTTTCTTAAGAGACTCTGCACATTAACACTAGGTAAAAGCTTATGGTAGGCTCACAAATCCCATTGGAAAAAGGACTTTATTTCACTTAGTATATATTAGTTATAAAACAGCAACTGTTAGCATTAACTGCTGAATGGGTCTACTAGGTGGATTATGTAATTTTCCAGGGAATATTACAATTTAAAAGCTTGACATCAGTGCAGTTTGACAGATAAAGGACACTCTTGCCAAGGGAAGTTACTTCTCTGAATATTTCATGCAAAAGGCGCATCCAGTCCTTGGTAAGTAAAAGAGAAGGCAGCTACATGCGAGAGTCCTTTTAGATTTCATTATGCAGTGTGCTGTGAAGTATTTGTGCTTGAATGAAACAGAAACACAGTTTGTTTGGTTTTTTTTTTTTAAGTAATTTAAAATTAGTTCAATTTCACACACATCACCAAATCCAATTCAAAATTGCAGTTATAACATTATAAGGTTTAAAGAATAAATTGTTAAAATAATTAATTATGGCTTTCCAGCTCATGATTTCTGGACGTAAACATTCTCACCAAGCTGACACTGTTGCTGGTAGCTGAATTACAAAAACTGTTGAATTGAAGTCAGCTGACTATAAATGGCTTAATTATTTAATGGACTGTGTACTGGTCCTTAAATTAGATTTTCTAACTTTCCAAGCTGTCTTCATATGTGTAAAAGTGGGTAGTGGTAGCAACAGCCTGATAAGATACGTAAGGTAACTTAATGCTTATAGCTTGTCTGTAAGAAAGTGTATTAAAAATACAAAAAAAGAAGGTATTGTTAGCATGTCTGCACATTAGAATACAGAAATGGTGAAATGCATCTGTAATGACAAATGGCTTAAAAATGTAAACTATCCTTGGTGGTTAGAGCTGTTGATTAAATACAAAGCAAATGTATCAAAGCTGTTTCAGACTTCGGACTCTTGGGATGTTGTTAAAGACAACAATACTATTTTTTCTTTTCACATTAATAAACACATTTAGACAGCTACACACTAAACTAAACACACTGGTCTCAATTCAAACTGAATAGCAAGGTAAAATTATAGTTACATACTCACTTTTGATGTGTATCTCTATTGGAAGCTTAGACTTAAATTTCATTTGAAGTGGGTTTTTAAAGGTCTTAAAAACTCTTAAATGTAATTTGTTTATATCCTGGAGCAGTGGAATAAGGTCAATGAAAAATGTTGTTTACCATCTCTATATAAATGATAAATCTCTCAAATATATGCAAATCCTCTGGCCACTTTGTCTGATGTGTATCACATACACCAGTGTTTTGTTTTTCACATTTCCACAGGGGACTTATTGCAGCATGAAGACAGCCAGTCTCCTCTGCATAGCCTGGAGCAGGCTGCTGTCCACTATGCATCAGCTACCAGACTCAACTCCAGAGATGCCAGGCTTCACTTCCAGCTGGGTCTTGTGCTGAAGGAGCACCATTATGCTACAGAGATGTACGGCCTCCAGAGGAAGGTACAGTACTGTTGAGAAATCTGTGTAGTGTACTAGCTCTACCAGAAGCTACCTTTTCCTTGAGGGCATTTATTTACATGGTAAATAACTTGGTCATTTTAAATTACAAATATATGTTCAAATACAATTTGCATGTCCTTTAATAACACAGTGTTTCTGTTGTATTACAAATTTTAACTAGTTATTCATAATATAATATTCATATGGAGGTCTAGAGATATACAAAATTTGAGAAAGCTTTCAGAAAATAATACTTTTTTTTGCCAGTATAGGACAAATGTCTCATTGATTTTTGAGTTGAAAGCTATTCAACCCCTCATGTTTCAACTCCAAGGCTGACAGAGAGAGAGATGAATTAAGTGATGTCAAATCAACAGCACATCAGGATGACATCCTGGCTGTGTGTAAACTGCACGGCTTCCTTGGAACGCCCACAGTAGAGAACCAGCTGCAGGCTTTGGATAAAGAGTATCATCTGCTCAAAGAGCAGGGACAGTCCAGCAAAGCAGACTATGTTCAGACTCTCTACATCTGGCTCTCTAACAAAATTGGCAAGGTAACTGTGTTATATGCTGTCAGTAATTCTGCACCTATTGTTTTATCTGATAGTGATGAAAACAATTATTAAGGGGCCAGTACAGAGAGCCTCAGCTGTCTCCCTATTCCTCTGCCTATCTTTAGCATCAAATGAACTGCTGTTTGACTTATGGCTGATTTGTTAAATGTACAACCACTCTAACCTTTTTGTAAACCTTATTCAGTTCAGCGTCTCAGAATATTACAGAGAAAAAATTTCCAAAGGCTTTAGAAAGACGCTTAAATCTCCACAGAGTTGAATTTAATGCAGCTGAGGACCTTAATATTTTTCATTGCTAGTTATACTATACAACTCCATATCAGTGTCTTAAGGAAACACAAGAAACTGTCACAGTTGTGGATACTTAAGTTCTGCCATGACATTACCATGACAAATATAGTTATTGTTCTGTAAAATTGTTTTTGAGTCAAAGCACTTATTAATTTCTAATCATCAGTAAACTCGGACTTGTTGTTGCTGAAGATCAGTGCAGCCAT
>JAMQGT020014012.1:0-99767 GCA_024447675.2 Pterophyllum scalare
TAATACATCAGTTTCCTGTTAAAGTGACCTACCCAGCCAACTATTTTGCAAACATTGCATTTTGTTTGTTTCCATGAATTTATTTAAATTACCAAGGAGAGTGTCGTCCTCAGAAGACTTTGTGACTCCCTCCCTGTCACTCTTCAAGCCTTTGTGGTCCTAAAACACAGACAGCAGTGGCTTATTATTTATAGCTTCATGAATATGAAATTCTTCATTTGCAAATCAGGATCTCCTGGAACATCGAGTGTGCCAGTTACCTACAGCAGCAGGATTCGTGTGTGCCATCCCAAAATGAGAGAGCTGCATACATTTAGGCAGCAGTAGCCTTATTAAGTATTCAGAAGCATTAATTATTGCTCCATTTGTAACCTCAAAAAGCAAGCAAGCAACCAGAGTCCCTTCTTAAATCTATTTCTTATTTACATTTGTTATTTTTGAAATTTTTGGGTGAAAATATCAGTTTGCAAACGAATTCTTCTTGTGTTCTCTGAATGCTGCTTTTTTTTTTTTTTGTCCAGCCAGGGTTGAATGCACACATCACACTGAAACCACTCATGATCACGCAGGTAGACACATAAAATCACTGCTGTAACACCAAATAACTAAAATGTATTAAATGATTTTTAAAAAGAAAAAGAAAAACATTTTTCTCACCTTCTCAAGCATTTTTTGCCAGACCTGCCGCCACAGGATTATGACGATGATGGCCAATAGGATGGCTATAATAGCCACCAAGCAGCCAATCAAGATCCTCGTATTGCTGTCATCCACTTTATGTGTAGGATCATCCCCTTACAAGCCACATTAGAGTTGGGTGTTGACATGAGTTTAATATAATCCATTAGAGTTCAAGTTTTATTACAGTAAATTCCAAAATAATTACATTCTTCAGACATTTACTATACAGTAATCGGTAATTTCTGCTATTATCAGCAGGGGGCAGTGTTTAACCAGGAGAAATTTAGGTCAAGAACCCTTTTAAACCAAAGTCCTCATACATCCAAATAAGCTGCATGATACATTTAAGGAAATTAGCAAAACGAGGAATGAATGATCTGCTACATAAAAAAAAAACAGATTTTTACATTTTATTTGTGTTTGAAATTAAACAGTAAAAGCAAGTTTATGTATTTTTCTAACATTTTCTCCTACAGTTGAAAATGAAACTAATGACTTAAAGAAGAAAACATCAGAAGAGGTTCAGCTGCTCACCTGGTAATGTGTTTGTGGGGTGTCCATGTTTGCGAGGAGCCAGTGATGTATTGTACACTGCGGAGCCTAATAGAAAGAAATAAAGGTGCTAAGAAACAGCATATTAGCTTTCGATCATGGAATTAAGGTTTCTAATGCAACAGCTACACCTGATCTTTGCTTTTGTTGTTGTTGTTATTTGTTTTTTTTACCTGACTGGAAGGCCACCTCACTGAACAGCATCCAAAGGTCACCGAAGTGGAAGCGGCATTTAATGGTGCTGGCTGTGCGGTCCCCGAGGGGCACGGTGATAAAACGGGCGCTTTCTCTCACACGATCAGCAACAGGCCTGAAGGTCACAGGGTCTGCCTCCCACTCTGATCCTGACCGAAAGTAACAAGTGACCTGCCTGAACATCCTCACACCTCGGCTAAACATGTTGTTGCAGTGAACCTGAGAAGGTGAGATACAGAAGCATAGGAAAGCAGGATTAAAGAACTTACATTGTCTATTATTATGCTGCAGTCCTTACTGAACAGGAACTTAAAAGTGCTCAAAATAGTAGGAGCCTGACTGAGATGATGGTGCAGGAGAAGGTGTAGCGATGACTAATGTGTCTAGCTGTGCTGTAGCAGAAATGTCATTCATCTTACAGCTCTGATCTCTTGTCACAGCACTTATCCATGAAGATGAAGCTAATTATAAAGAAAATGTAATTTTCCCCCTGCAAGGCTGTTCTACATCTATTCTTTTTTTAATGTCTCAATAAATTTTATAGCAGCTGTAGAATATGTGTGCTTGCCCAGCATTGCACAGCAGTGTTAGCTCAGTAATTTAATGCTGCTCACTGAAATACCCCCTGCACCCGACTTCTCACCTTCATGGAAGAGAAGTTTCGCACACGGTCAAACTCGAAGATCATCTCAACGTAACCTCTAGGGAAGCTCCTGTTGTTCCAGCCTACGTAGTCATAGCCAGGCCACAAGCTGTAGATGTGGCTGTGGAGAAAATCGTCCAGACCCCAGGTGCCATCAGTCAGCTGGCCGAGCCCCTTTGTGAGCCTAGAGGAAGGATTTATGGTTGAGCGGAAAATAATTCATGACTGTCATTGTAGTTCAAAGAAAAACCTCCTTAGCAGGTTTGCAAATGGTCTACATCTTTATTTTTGCAGAACTAACACTTAGCTCAGACCTTTCAGCTGATGCACCATCATACACAGAGTCATTAAAGAAGACATCCAGCCCTCTGTAGATCATTTGGTGTCCATCTGGAATGCTGTAAGACATCAGGCCATCTAAAGCAGGCAGGACAGAAGGAACACATGGTTGATTCAGTGTTTGCTCATATGATATCACTATATGAAGTGTAATGTAATGCAAAAAAATAATACTTTGGTTGATGTTACTTGTGAAAATAGATGAAGATGTTCCACTCTGTGTGATGGAGTGTAATGACTAACCGAGCCATTCACAGCCGTAGAGCTCCACTCTCATACACACGATCATGGAGTGGTCCGTCACAGGCATAAAGCGGATAAAACGGGCAATGATGGGAGGCTCCAGATCCTTCAGGACCACGTCATATGCATTCTTGTTGCCCTCGATGATCTGGCAGAGGAGAGGAGGATGGCAACGTTTAGTGGGTGAAATGTCTCATGTCCCATAAATATGCACATTGTTGGGGTTTCTAAACCTGTTTCTTGAACCTGCTTTCAAAGCTGCAGCAATCAACAGGACTCCTCAGTTCCCCGACACACTCAGTATTTGATATTTTGTATTTATACTATAATTAAATTAAATGTAGGATTTAAATGATTTTTAAATTTACACAGTATCCCAATTTGCCATTATCATGTCCATTTTTGTTCCATTCCTACAACTACCCATAAAAAAATTGAGATGCTACATAATAAATTAGTATAATGTATACACCTTGGCTGAATCAGAAGGGCAAGAACAATGTAAGAAACAAAGATACACAGTAATATCTTTACATGCTCACCTGCTTTCCCTTCCTATCATGCCAGCCCACCCAGCTGCTGCCGTCACGGCTGTACTTGATCCTGTATCGCTGGGCAAACTCATTACCCATGCCATCAGCGTGCCGACCTTGGGTGCCCACCAGTGTGATGAAGTGCAGTGAACGCAGGTCCACCTGGAGATACTCTTTGAGGCCATCCGGCTCTGACATGATGCTAGGACACCAGGCCCCATCACCGTCTCCGTTGTCAAAGTCAAGTCTGATGGTGCACAGGAAAATAAATGGAAAGTCAGTACAGGAAAGCAAGGTCAGAATTCAGGTACACAAACACAGAGAAGGGAAGAAAAGGCATAAAGTGGGGGAAAATGTTACAAGATATTGATAGAGGAAAAGGTAGTGAAAGGAAATATTAGTATCTAGTATGTACTTGACTTTTCCTGTCTCAATGAAATCATGTTTGCTCATTTCCTACTATTCCACATTACCACTGAACATATTATTAAAAAATGTAATTAGTTCATGACTCTTTCACATACGGGGGGGGGTATAGTTATTTGATCCCCTGCTGAATTTGTAAGTTTGCTCTCTTACAAAGAAATGAACAGTCTCTAATTTTTATGGCAGTTTCATTTTAATGGAGAGAGACAGAGTATCAACAAAAAAAATCAAAAAAACAAAACAAAACACATTACATAAAAATTATAAATTGATTTGCGTGCTATTGAGTGAAATAAGTATTTGATCCCCAAGCAAAACATGACTTAGTACTTGAGAATCCCTTGTTGGCAAGCACAGCGGTAAGACGTTTCTTGTAGCTGGTCACCGGGTTTGCACACATCTCAAGAGGGATTTTGGCAACTGTGGGGAGTGGTGGCCTAGAGGAGACGAGCAGGGTCTCATCACTGAGAGGACCCTGGCTGCCCCCCAACCCACGTTGTGCTGTGCTTGCTTGCTGCATACTCCATGTGTGATGGGTTAAATGCAGAGACTGAATTTTACTGCATGGATGTGACAAATAAAGCTCTTTCTTCTTTCTTCTCTCTAAATCCTGCCGCTTGGCAACTTGAAGCTTCAGCTCCCTCCAAGGATTTTCTAGGACTGAGATCTGGAGACCGGCTAGGTCACTCCATGACCTTAATGTCCTTCTTCTTTAGTCACTCCTCTGTTGCCTTGGAAGTATGTTTTGGGTCACTCATGCTGGAAGACCCACCTCTGACCCATCGTCAGTGTTCTGGCTGAGGGAAGGAGGTTCTCGTCCAAAATTTTACGGTACACGGCCCCATCCATTGGCCCTTCATTGTGGTGAAGTCGCCCTGTGCCCTTAGCAGAAAAACAAAGCATGTTTCCACCTCTGTGCTTGACTGTGGGAATGATGTTCTTTGGGTCATACTCATCATTTCTCTTCCTCCAAATCTGGCAGGTTGAGTTGATCCCAAAGAGTTCAATTTTGGTTTCATCTGACCACAGCACATTCTCTCAAGCCTTCTCTGAATGATTTAGATGTTCACTGGCAAACTTAGGATGGGATTGTACATGTGCTTTCTTGAGCAGGGGGACCTTGCGGGTGCTCTAAGGTTTAAATCCATTATAGCGTAGTGTGTTAACAGTAGTGTTCTTGGTGACTGCTGTCCCAACTGCCTTCAGATCATTAACACACTCCTATCATCTAGTTTTGGACTGATCCACCACCTTTCTCATGATCATCTTCACCCCATGAGGCAAGATCTTGGATTGAGCTCCAAAATGAGGGTGACTGATGGTCATTACATATTTCTTCCTTTTCCAAATAATCACACCAACAGCTGTCACCTTCCCACCAAGCTTCTTGCTGATGGTCTTGTAGCCCATTCCAGCCTTGTGCAGGCCTACAATCTTGTCCTTGATGTCCTTTGACAGCTTTTAAGCCTTACCCATGGAATGGAAGAAACATATTCTGTGCTTTATGCATTTAATGAGTTGAGATCAGGAGTATCTATAATTGATTGATTGTAATCTGTGTGACACATGGGCACACAGCCTATCTGTGGGAGCCAGAATTCTTGCTGGGCTGTAGGAGATAAAATGCTTATTTCACTCATGCAAATCAATTAAAACTTGCATGTAATGTGTTTTTTCTGGATTTTTGATATTTTGTCTCTGTCTGTTCACTTCTTTGTAAGTGAGCGAACTTAAAAATTAAACAGGGGATCAAATAATTATTTCCCACACTGTAAACTAATCAGCCATAACCATATTGTAGGGATTGTGATGTATTAGGCAGCAAATGAACAGTCAGTTGAAGCTGACACGTTGGAAGCAGGAAAAAGGGACCTGTGCAATTTTGACAAGAGCCAATTTGTGACTGGCTCATAGATTCACCAGAACAACTACTCATGTGTAGTATTCCCATATGCTTTAGTTTGGCAACTGGTGAACTTGTGACATGGTCATGGATGCCCAAGGTTGCACTTTAGGATTGAAGTTTGGTGTTAGTAATAGAAGAAGAGCTACTGCACTGCTGGCAATGATTGAATGATACAGTACACAGTGCAGACTGTAGCCACAGATCAGTCAGAGTACCCATGTAGACGCTACAGGAGGCACTGAGTGGCACAACCAGGCCATGAAGCAAACTGGAAAGAGGCCAAGTCTAATGAATGATGTTTTCTTTTACATCATGTGGATGGGCACGTGCATGTGTGTTGTTTACCAAGGGAAGAGATGGAAGCAGGATACACTATGGGAAAAGAGCCAGCCAGTGGAGGTAGTATAATGCTCTAAGCAATGCCGTGAAACCTTGGATCCCTGCATTCATGTGGATTTTGCTTTGACACGTGAGAGCCACGTACATCCATTCACTGCAGTGGTATTCGCTCATTTCCAAACCACATTGAAAAAAAAAATACTCAGCAGTGATTTGAAGAGCATGGACAAAGAGTGTTCACTTCAATTTCCCTCGATCTCATTCCAAACAGATGTGATGGAAAAGCAAGTTTCCATGGAGACTCCATTTAAACAACTTAAAGAATCTGCTGCTAATATTGCAGGCTAGTGATACCACAGCACACATTCAGAGATCTTTTGGAGACAATGCCTTGACAGGTCAGTGTTGATTAGGGAGACCTACACAATTGGTTTAATGTTTTGGCTCGTTGCTGTGCACTAGTTAAGCTAGACAATGCTTGCTTTCTTCAAGACAAAACCACACACACGCACACACACACACACACACACACACACACACACACACACACACACACACACACACACACACACACACAAACACACATGTTATTTATATATATATATATATATATATATATATATATATATATATAGATAGATAGATAGATAGATAGATAGATAGATAGATAGATAGATAGATAGATAGATATAGATATCATCTTACTCAATGTGAGATCATTTTATATTAACTCAGAAAGATCAATGAAAGAGAAAGAGAAATAAATAAATAAGTAATATTTTTAATGTTAGATTTTTATTTATGAAGAACTTCATGAAGTCATTACTAGTTAAAGTTAAAGGAATAATCAACTCAACAGAGCTCCGACTCTTTGTCAGCCTGGCTGCAGTGCTGAAAGGAAACCTGGGGCTGTTTTTATTTTCTTCAATCAGTGATGAATAGCGTAGGCTTTAATAGACTTAATGGAAGTTTTCTTTTCATAGATCTACAAACTCTTTTTACAGGCTAAATGAAGATCTTCTAAATCATCATTCATAATTAAGCAGTGGTTAATTAGGAAATCTGTGCTCAAAGAAGAATTTGGTACAAATAGCACTGGCTACAGAAGCTTCACATAAAAAAGAAACAGAACTTAGAGATTATCACTGACAGAGTCCATAATATTTATGTCTACTGAAATCCTTTATGTTTCCCAAAGGAAAGAAAATGGAGTGTAAGAGTGCAAACATGCCTTCCAAATCTTGCAGCAGTGGACTCAGACCACTGGCTGGAAGCAGAGATGTCCTCATCCTGAATCTGCCCACCAGTCATACCAAGAGGATAGCGACACATTTCTATAAACACATGAAGCATAACATATACATAAATTTCTGACACTATCTTTCATACTTACAACATGCCTCAAGCTTCAATGAGGGTAATAAAAGGTTATTTTCCAATTTGTAAAATGCTTTTCATGCATTTGCTGGACTTGAGGAGTCGATGGTAAAGTGGTCACAGTCTCTCCCCCCCCCTCCGCCTTCCTGCAGCCCTGCAAGGCCTCCAAAACCAAACAGAAGTGTCACTGTATAGGTGCCAGTCTAAGCAAAATGAAAAGGGAGTGGTCTCAGAGCTGCCGGCTCTTCATTTTTCTTTTTTTTTTTCATAATTTCTACCACGAGAAACGTTTGAGTTTCAAAGGCCTGATATCCTTTATTCTTCTGTTCTCTGTGGAGAGGGTTGACAACAAGAGAAGAGACAGTATTGTGCTGATATAATTTAGTGGCCATACTGTACAGTGGATCACCGCAGCAGAGTGTCACTGTTTCTTCCTGCCATGTTAGCTCATATTTAAGGAGAAATTTGTGGTTTATTCACAGCTCCAGTGAAATCCCTCTCATGGATTTTGCGAAAGCAGACAAACAAGTGAGCCTTTGACTGTGAAAATATTCTAGGAAAGTGAAATGAGTTCATATGTGTGAGGGAATGTGTTTGTAAGTGTGTGTGTGTGTGTGTGTGTGTGTGTGTTACCTACAACTACGCCTACAAGTTTTCTAACTTTTTTTTTCCACAAATGCCCCCCCCTTCCCCCCGGCTCGTGAAAGGTCTGCCTGTTTTGAGGATGTTTGCTTTCTAACCAATAGCTAAACGACACACACACACACACACACACACACACACACACACACACACACACACACACACACACACACACACACACACACACACACACACAAATTCTTACATTCTGAGCCCACCCACCTCAACCTGCTTCCCTCCTCTCCATCTTGTCAACATGCTTTTCCCTCAGGAATATGAAAAAGTTATTTTAAGCTTGAATATGTCATATCCATATGTCTGGCTCTTACACTGCTTTGGTCACACAATAAAAAACAACAAAAAACCCAACTCTGATTGGCTCACGTAAGTAGTGGGGTGACCAGCTCCAGTCACAGCCAGTGTATCCAAATTATATCCCTAATGAGATGCCATTTGTCTGCTTAAGACTAACAATGCAAAGATAAATGTCTACCTGGGTTGACTTGAGCTCTCACAGTGACAGCCAGCAGGAGAATGAAGGCATGCTGTGTGATCCGTTTAACCTCCATGACCTTCATCTCATCTCATGGACACCTGAAAAGAAGGTTGTGAAATCAGCGGGTGAGCTTAGCAGCGCAGCTTGCTATAAAAATCCAGATAAATTAATGTAAAGTACCGTTTAATTTTCAAATATCCTGCCTGCAAATTCTCCTCGGCAAAGTCAGGGATTTGGAATTGCCTTTTGGATGTTTGGGATGAATTCAAAGGCTCAATTTACCACAATAACATGTGCACAGAAATGCACGGTGGTATAATTTGCAACTCTGCCGTTACAAATTGCTCTATAATAGGAGCCTATTAAAAGCCACAGCAATAAAATGCCCACACAGAACTCTCTGTTACCCAGAGTCCTGCTATCTCCCATCACAGTACATATTGCCTGCATTTTATTCACCCTGTATAAACCATGTGAAGATGCGTGTTATTCTCTGTTCAGAAACTACACGTAGTGTCTCAGATGTTACCCAAAAAAACGTAGTTGTGAGAATGCAGCGACGCTTCTTTCAGACACGAACATCAATGGAAATAAAAAAGAAGGCCTTTATCCATTTCTGTACGGGTTTGTAGGATTACTGATTAAGATGAATATCAGCCAGTGTGCTACTTTTCCCTTGAACACAAGATTCATTTAAAACTGTGTATTTTCCTTCACGCTGTTACTCACTAAACCAAGTTGAGCTGTCAGAGACCTCCCTTAATGTCTACGTGGACATTTGGGTTTAATAGCCACATATGAGAAAAACGGTTTTGACTTACTTTTCAAGTTCTTCTCTCCTTAATATGAAACTGTCTTTCTTGGGGAATATTCCACATCTGCTGTGAGTTGATGCATTCAGGACCACAAGTTTGTGACCTCTGCCTCTGAAGTACTTTCTGGAATAGCAAAGAGAGAGGGAGGAGAGGGAGGCGAGGGAGGAGAGGAAGAGACACAGAGAGAAAGAGCGAGCGAGAGGAAACGAAGGTTGATGTAAGAGTCCTACTGGCCGGAGAAAAGAAAGAGAGAAAATAACACGCTTTGGGATTTTGAGGTGAGGCCAAAAATCCCAGAATTCCACCTGATCCACAAATGGCTTCAATTATGGTCTACAGAGGCAGTTGAGAACTGCAGCAGCGGCTGTCACCAACAGCTGCTGACAGATACAGACAGGAGTTCATTTTCATGTAAAGATGAATTTGAAGGAGATACGATGTTTTAGAAGAAAAAACCTCACTGGATACAAACAAGATGAGTCAAGGCTGAGATTAAAAGACTATTTAAACGATTATATTTAAACCTAATGGAAAACCCCACAGAGTGTGTGCTGTTAAAGGTAAGGATTCAGAACTGGGAAAAAAGGCAAAAGGCTTTATTTTTTGCTGACTGTTAAATATGAAAGCCCAGATAAGATTTTGCTGCTGTTGCATTTATTAGGCTCACTTACTGGAAGTTTAGCATAACAATCCCATAGATCACTATGTGATCCTTAATAATTAAAACCAGAATTCAAAAACAGAACAATCTAAATCATTCAACCATTAAAAGCACTGGTTAAAATATATCCATCATTTCAGTAAATACTGTCTCACATACATTAAATTGAGATATTATTTAGTGTTCTTGGCCATCTCACTCTTTGGTCTTGTATTCTACCTTTGCCAAGCCAGAGAGGAGAATGCTCTTTATCGAAGCTCTAATTTTGGTTTTGGCTGGACATCATTATCTCCTGCAGCTCATCTCTTATTGACTGTTTCTTTCTCACCAAATTTATTCAGTCAAAAATAGTCCTAGTTTTTAATCCCCCCCCCCATGTACATAAACACAGAAGGCTTTTGCTGATGGTGTCATTCACTGACATCCACCCTAGAATACTATGCAATTCAGTCGAAGGGGTGTAGCTCACAGCAATTCCAGCTGCTTCATTCTCTGCATTTTTTTAAGCCATCCTATTTAACCAATCACTACAGTGCCTCAAAGGGCTGAGGAATAGTTTACCTGACTGTCAGTTAAGCCTTGGATTATCTGTTTGATTAAGCCAGCTATCTGTAATCATTAGTGATGCTAGCTTTACCCAGTGATATAGGCAAACTCTGTGCAAAGCAACTATCTAAATAAATAAAGTTTAGTCACTGAAACCATTTGCATTTCAACTGGATACTTAAAGCTTCTTTGACCTAGATCCAAACACCATGAACTTTGTTCTTCTGGCCATTGGAGCAAGTTTGCTGTGCATACAGTGTAATCAGCAAATAAGGGAATGCTGCATGCAGCAGCTACGTGTGGAACATCATTAGTATAAATTGAGCAGTGGTGCAAAGCAGCTGCCTTGGGGTACATCACACTTTACGGCAATTTCATGCAATCTATCTTTGATAGTACATCAATTAACTGTGATAAATCACTGAAAATCACATATCGGTTGCTGTTTACATAGACAGAAATTCACTTTTAACTTTTACATTTGCATTTAGCAACCTTCAATAACCAGAATACAACCAGCTGGCAGCCAGAGGCCCCTCGAGCTGTGGGTAAACCATTTAGTCACTAGAAGTTGCAGTCGATCACAGAATGTTAAAAAATTCAATACAATCACCAGGCAGCCACTGATTTTTTTATAGATGTGAGAAGGTTGCAGTCCCATTTTCACTCATGTGACTGAGCCATTGGCGTCCTCTGATTTAGGAGGCAGCTTTGTCTAAGTGTTTCCACTCTTGGATGTTTTTTTTAGTTGAGCCTCGGCTATCTTGGTTATCTCAGGATGACGGTGCGTGAGATGAGCCCTCTTACTTGTAGTATTCCCAGAGTATTTTAATTAATCTAATAAAACACTGATACTTGGTGTCCCTGTATCCATACAGTATCACCATGCAACATATAGCAATACTATGCTGCATCAATTTTTCCCCCTCATCCTTATTATACCGTGTTATCTATTTTGAAGGGTTTCTTAATAATGCTGGTGGCTAAGAGAATCTAATAATGAAGAGTATTTGGAAACAAGAGTCTCTTTTACACACGTTTATACACAATTTATCTCTTTCTGAAACCTGCTTGGTTCATACTCTGAAAGCTCTCATCAATTAACGTGTCAGGCTGTTCAATAGAGTTCTCGGAATCCGGACTGTTCCAGAGTTCAGCCCTGTAGCTGTGGGGCGGCCAACAATTAATGAAAGCAGCACTAGACTATCGATTGCCACTGTAGGCCCGTATAAAAACTTTTATTATTTTGGTAGAATAAGTTATTGATCAATAAATAAATAAATAAAATAAAACAGTTCTTATGAAGCTATCACAAATACTAAAATAAATAAATAACCATCTTGGTAACTGTTGCTAGCTCCAGCAAATGTCTCTCATTCATTCCTTTCATGAGTTAAAACAAATTATTCTGTTTGACAGTCTTTCAGTGTAAAAGTTGACAGTGATGGAGTAGCAGGGTTTGAGCTATTCTTCAGGAAATGAGTGAGAGAGGGAATAAAAGACAGAAACACTGCTGGCTGTCTCAGGTATCCATGGATACATGACGCACAGCGATTGCTCACAGAGCTACTCACATCTGTAGGAGGGCACAAATATCACCCAGATGGTGCATTTAATTTAAATAAATAATGACTAATACAATGATGCACTGGAAAAGCAGGTGATGAATATTGGTACATTTTGCATCTTTTTTGATGGTTCTTAATGATTAGCTAAATATCACAGGGGCCTGAGCTACATGCTAACATGCTCGCAACTAATGTTAAATGCACAGTCATTTTATATTATAGTTCTCAACAGAGACACATGGCAATGCATGTGTTTTAATGAGTGAAGATAAATGTGAACATACACTATACTGCCATAAGTATTCACTTGTTTGACTTCACACATATAAAATTGAGTCACTGTTCCCACAGAGTTGGGAGTGTGAAATTGTCCAAAATGTCTTGGTATGCTGAAGCATTAAGAGTTCCTTTCACTGGAACTAAGAGGCTGAGGCCAACTCCTGAAAAACAACCCTACACCATCATCCCCCCTCCACCAAACTTTACACTTGGCACAATGTAATCAGGCAAATACAGTTCTCCTGGCAACCACCAAACCCAGACTCATCCATCGGATTGCCAGATAGAGAAGCGTGATTCGTCACTCCAGAGAACACGTCTCCACTGCTCTAGAGTCCAGTGGTGACGTGCTTTACATCACTGCATCCGATGTTTTGGATTGCGCTTGATGATGTAAGGCATGGATGCAGCTGCTCGGCCATAGAAACCCATTCCATGAAGCTCTCTATGCACTGTTCTTGAGCTAATCTGAAGGCCACATGAAGTTTGGAGGTCTGTAGCAGAAAGTTGGTGACCTCTGTGCACTATGCGCCTCAGCATTCTCTGACCCACTCTGTGATTCTACGTTGTCCACCACTTCATGGCTGAAAAATTACTGTTTGACTTCAGGAGATTCCTGCAGGGAGCATAAATGTAGTGAAATTCAAGGCAGTCCATCCAGCAACATTTAACTCAAAGACTACAAAATAAAAAAGGATTCTAACTAGCAAAATCATCCATGTCCAGCCATCCATTTTTGGCTACTTATCCAATTCAGGGTCATGCGGAGGGCGTGGGGGCTATCCCACCTGTCATGTCAACAGGTTGCCAGTTGAACTCAAGGAATCATGAATGTCTATAAAAAATGATGCCATTCAGTCTTCAAGACTTGGATATTTCACTGAATATGTTAGAACTTTGGTGGGAGTATGATTGTGATACTTCAATCTGGGCTCACATTCTCATTCCAGTCTGCCTCAAAAGACCAAAACTAAGGGAAAAATACAACACTGAACACAAAGTAAAACTGTTTTTCAATCCATTTTACCTGCAGAGTTCAGAGAAAGAGACTAAAAGGATTCAGAAGGGGGTGAGCAGAATAACACTGCAGACTATTTTTCTTTACAGTATAATAAACCAAACAAATGAGAGACCAAATCCTGGAGGCCACCCACTATCTGTGTCAGCAGCAGCTGCACTGCCGGAGCTGCAGGGCATTGTGGCTGGATGTGGGAGGGTAATGGCTAACATTATTCATATTTTTTAGCTTATCTGCTTACATCAAGCTGCTCCCGTCAGCACTGTGCTTAATGGGAGCTGACCCTGTTTAACGACCACAGCTGGTGTGTCTCTAACGATAATAGGGAGCCATTGGCCTCACAAAGGACCACAACTCATTTTCTCAAGCAGTTGGAAATACTAACGAGGAAAATATTTCTAAAAGGTCAGCTCGGGAACTGATGTGGCTTATGTTAGAGACATACTTGGGTTTGAACCAGCCCTGGATACATTTCAGGAATTTGTAAGCCTCACCAAGCGAAGAGGACACACATGACAACCAATGGCATTTGAGAAAGGGCATTTAATTCCACAAGGAGAAACATCGATTTAAGTGCACTTTAATTTTCAGCACACTTCTTGTGAACAGACATAACCTTGAAGAGAAATGCTAAGAGATTGACAGAGAGAGTGACAGAGTGAGGTGATAAGCTTTAGAGAACAGAGGATAGGAAAGTGTGGAAAGGAGAGGAAAGGGTGGAGTGGAAAGTAGGGCCAAGGCGAGATTAATCGATTTTGGAAAGAACTCAGAAACATGTCTCCAATCCGGTGATTCATAAAGCTGGCTCACAGTCAGCGTGGTGGAGGTGGTGGTGACAGCTGGCTGGGAGAATATGAAGGAGTCCAGAAGTCTTCTGGATGCCATATTTACCTGAATTTGTACTTTGGGACATTTTCAAAATTCCTTTAAAGGATGCAGCAACAGTGACACAGCAGGTTATCACTGCCGCACTACGGCATTAATAAATTATACTTACAGTAGGCAGTGTCTACAGTTTTTAGACAGCAGGGACAAGACTGTAGCGGCACCTGCCCGGTGAGATATGCCCCTCTGAGATACAGAATAATCTAATGAGAAAATCATCTTTAATTACATAAATTAGGACCATTATGAACAAAATCATGCTAAATATATATATACAATTGCTAAGTTAATCAGACTTTACTGTATGCAATGTACTGAAAAAATGTCACACTTTGAGAGGTACATGCTGCTTCTGAAACCCACTTCTTATATGAGATTATAGACAAGTGTCATAGCAAGGGCAGCAAGGTTATTTCCACACTCAAAAAAAAGAAGAAAAAAAAAGGCAGCACATGAAAGAGACTTTGCAAACTTGTCTTTTCTTTCTCAACGGTAATGAAAAAAACAGCAAAAATGACTGTGTTCATGCTGGACATGTCACCAATGCATAAACACAGACACAACCAGTGAATGGCTCTCAGAGTCAGGTCACCAAACAGTACAACAATCATCAAACACACAGAGAGACAGCAGAGATTTTCAGACAGAGCCTGAAACACCACAGCATTTGCACTGACTGATGGGGTTTGAATGAAGCTGCACTGTGCTAAACGTTTATACAGAAGTGCACCCCGCTGCACTGAAGCTGAGACACTGAAGCAGATATTACGGTACACAATGTTATTTAATGTATGTGGTTTCGATTTTGTAAAAATTTAATCTCAGAAATGATTGTTAACTTGTAGAACTGGACAAATTTGGTCTGTGCCGCTGCCTTAACATTTGCGCGAGTCACACTGTCGCACTCAGCCGTTCTTTAATTTGTGAACATGATACCACACTGCCCCTGTGCCTCAGGTTGAATTTGAATACACTCACATGTAGTACATTATGTACTGTACATACTCACATAATGCATGAATTTTGACACCTTCGCAAGTTATGCACAGATTAGAAATAAGCATTTTGGTGCAACTGTCGCACTAGCTGCCACATTTGGTGAACACCAATCCAGTGAGTCTCTGACCACATGTCAGTCTTGTATATGGAAGATGACAATTTAGCACGCTTAAACATCACACAACACAACACATAAGTGCACAGGTTAGACAGTAATTTGCCACTGTTAGCTAGCTAGCATTGGCGCTAATGTTTCTCCTCAAACTGTGATGGAGCATGGGAAAAGATGTAGGCTGACAATCCCGCCTGCACACAAAAACAGCCAAGCAATGATGCAATCGAGTTCTTGATTGCACAGGACTTTCCAATAGGTTAATTAACAGTTTTGGGTGTGTAAACTGCAAAAAAAAAAAAGCATACTTGTTTGCTCCAAGTTCTTGTCCGGCAAAACTCTTGGATATGAGGGGAAAACCCATACTCAGAACAGCCACACAAGCCTAAAGGTGTGACCTGACCCATGAGCCAGCAAAACCTACCCCCCACCCAGTAATGCGCAGTGTTGCTCAACTTAGCAACGTTATCACTAGATATAGCAACTTTTCAGAACCCCTTTATACAAAAAGCGATTAGCAACAAATCTAGCGACTTTTTCTGGTGACTTCATCGACTTTTGGAGACAGCCTGGAAAGCTGAAATCCTCTGCCATCACTGTGTTTTTTGTACATACAGCTCCCATACGCTTTGGACACGAAGAAATGATGCTTTATCAGAAGTTTATGAGTGCACTACAAGTAGCTTTTTATCTATTTGCATCATTACTAAACCACAGCGATTCAAAGAACGGACACAGTTTGGCATCTTTAAGTTAAAAATTCTTACAAAGGAAACGAACATTGATAGATGACCTCGTTTTTTGCATGTTAATCTAAAGGTTTTAAAAATTTAGGAAATAATAAAAAGGTAAAAAAAATTGGACTTTATCCTGGTTTTTGCATGCTGTGTAAAACCAGGATAAATTGTTTAGCAAGTGTTTTTAAGTGGTTTGTGTGTGAGAAACTGGTTTATGAACTACATCAAAACCACTTTTGCTAAGAAGGGGAGAGTTTTCTACACTCAACTTTTTGAATGAGTCCATCACCTAGGTACTTGTGGTGCACTCGGAACACACTTATGCACTCAAATGATCAAGTGCAAATATGGAAGAATGCCAATTTTAGATAGCATTTGTGTGCATATTAGCGTAGCATTTCGCTCACCCTCACAGAGCAACTAGCATGGCTTTAGACTTTATCATTTCTAAATTTATCATACAGTAGTTCATTTGTAAACAGCATGCCTAATGACTGTTCTGTAAGCTATTTATGCTATTACTACTTTATCACTACCCTAATTGGGTGTAACAGATTCTAAATGCATTACATTTTTCTGTGTTGCAGAAATGTGACGCATTCACTGCACAACAGCAAGAAACAACAGAGCTAGTAGCGAAGATTCCTGGACCATGTATGATGTTAAAAGAGTAGCACGAAAATAATGTAAAGAATAGTGTAATGGATTCATTTCTTCAGGGAGTACATAAGCAACGTAATGCATTACTTTCTAAAAAGCAACAGATAAAGTATGACACATTACTTTTGTGTAACACTGACTGCTGCAGTGTGAGCACTTGCCATTGAACATTGGCTTGTTAAGGCAATAATAAATTTGATGTAATTACTAATGGTATAATCAGGTTATCCTACAATTTAAGATTGAAATGCATCACTTCAAATAAATTGAGAGCATCTCAGTTCTTATTATTTAATTTTATGAGGTACAGCACATATACAGATGGACATTCTGAGATGTGCAAATCAAAAGGGTAACAGGACAGTGGTAAGCAAGCACGACAAGTAATTTATACCTGCAGTTTATGCAGTTTCTGTCACACTATATAGATAATTTCAGATTCTGAATTTCACTTGTTTCCCATTGGGCTTTTACATAAGTTCAAAGTTGCCTAGTGTAGCTTTCACAGCACTACTATACAGCCATTTCATCTCCCAAGCAGTCTGACAGACTCTCTGCATTCAGCACATTTAAGAGTCGGGCAGCTCCATCGGCCCCTGCTCCCTCCCCCTGACCCCAGCTGTCCCGGTCATCACTCTCATCTGTGTTTGACTCGTACTCTGATCCAATCCCAGATTCCCTGAAACGAAGCAACTCCAGGGCTCCCAGGACCTGCTCCCCCAGTGACGAGCTTTCATCCGGGGCCCCATCGCTGGGAGTCTCCCCTGTGTCCTGGCCCTGTTCCTGGCTGTCTGCTGCTCGGGAAGTAAAGCGGAAGCACTCAAGCCTAACTCCGCTGCTGCTAAGCCCCGAGGGGATGGCGTCTGTGCCCATGGTGCCTGGAGAGAACGACCCGGGCAGGGCAGAGACCCAGGCACTATTGCTAATCTGAAGCTGGGACTGAGCTGCTAATGGGCCTGTGGATGAGGAAGGGGTGGGGGGTTCATGGGGAATGCTGGGGGGCTTTGCACGAAACGTGATCTCCAGAAGACTGTCCTGGGAGCCCACTGTGGAAAAGAAAAATGGAAAGAAAGAAAATTTGACAGATTTATATTGGAGGAAGCAAAGCACAAAAAGATATTTCATTATCGCATATAAACAGAACTGTAGACCATGTAATAAGAGAGGAGTTGTGAAAGCAGAGATTACAAAGAGTGGGATGAAGGCTTGGTAATTCACGACTATATGGCAGTATGTTGCCACTGACTAAACGCAGGAAGGGGAAAACAGGGAGCAGTGCTGAATCCTCTGAGAGGGCTGTCATTGTGTAATTAACTGCGTGCCAGAAGTGGGAGAAAAAAAGGAGTATAACAACAGGAAAGCATTGGGCAAGAAAGAAACCAATTTAAAGAAAATAAATAATGGGAGAAAATGTTGATTTTACAGATCAGAAAGGATGGAAATAGAGGAAGATTAAAGCCAGCTAAACAAAAATCTAAAGTACACTGTAATGGAGAAAAGGAGGTTAGTGGAAAGTCAATTACAAAAGTGGATTTTTACTCACTGGATGTTAACTGGCCAGCAGCTTTGAGCTCGAGCTCCTGGATCTGTTTGACCAACAGAGAAATGTGCTGCAGCAGGTCGGTGTTCTGCTGCAGCAGCCTCTGCACCCTGGCCTGGGCTTCAGTCCGAGCGCACACCTCCACCGACATCTGTTCCTGCAGAACATGTACCTAAACACACACACACACACACACACACACACACACACACACACACACACACACACGTGCACATGCACACACACAATTTTTAAATGCCACTGCCTTGGTATATTTCATGTTATGTGAAATTGTTCAGTTTTTGTAAAAGTTTAGTGTCTCAAAGCGCTTGGAGAGCTTAATAACTCAAATACAATTAGACCCTGTTTCCTGGGAGGTTTTGTTAATTAGCCTGTTTTTTTTATGTGCTCAGGAAGTTTTGTGCCAAAGAACTTTTATTCAGTTCCATTTACTCAGTACTCATGGGTCGGAACACACACATTTTCAAATGCAAGCTTCACTGCGATCTCAGCTGCACATCCATAAAGGTTTCATGACTCTACCTTGCATGGTTTCAACACTATCGCGCTGATGAGATCTAGACAGGCAGACGCAGATAAACAGCTGCCAAAACACTCAAAGCTCCCTTTGTGGAAGTTCACACTGTGGTAAAGCACATTTTCCCATGCAGCCACACAGAAAGACGTAAAAGGTGAAAATACCTTGTTTGAGGTTCCAGACGGGTCAAAGTACCTGTGCTGAAGCTGCTAGTGCTTGCTGTTCTTGCTGCTGAAGTTGCTTCTGAAGGAGCTGGACCTGATGCTCCGCAGAGTAGGATCCCCCTGCTGCAGCATGAGCCAACACAGAGGCTCCGAGGACAGGCGAACTCAGCAGAAGAGACGGGTCATCAGATCCCTATAGTTAAGAGGGTGGTAAATTAGGCTGGGCTACTTCTAAGAGCTGAGTTGATGCTTTCTTCAAATATTTGTAGTCAGTTACACCACACCACATAATCAGTCAAACCACGCATGAAGGCTATTATCTACCAACTATGACAGCTCTTATTTTTGTCTGTTATAATGGTCACTTTGTCAGAGTAGGCTATTATAGACCTATGTTGCTGTTTCATGACTGAGAGTCATCTCAAAGTGCTGGGCCACGTACTGAGGATAGACAGTCAGCGTATCTCTAAAGTAGGCCAAGAACAACATGGCAAAGGATGGTGACATCAGAGCTGAAGGAGACAAATCTTACCTGGGGTGAAGTGCAACATGTGGCCAATGACAGGAAAAAATGGAGGCAGCTGATAGTGGCCTTATGTCCCAAAAGGGATGAAGAGGACTAAGAGTAAGAGACTTGTGATCAATCAAGGAGGTGCTAACCAGCGTTTCCCAGAATGCAAACAGACAATGGCAACCAAAGCAGCTTTCCTCATTTCACTATTATGTGCCTCCTTGTTCCCCCTGTTCTTCTACCCGCGACCTGGAAATAAATCTCAGCATATCCTCATGGACGATGTCTCAATTCCTAAAATACATCTAGAGGATGGAGGAGTGTAAAGAGATGAGGCTCACAGGAGGAACTGTGATTGAGGATGAACAGCTCTATCCTTTATGGAAGTGATTTTTTTTTAGTGACACATGAAAGACACACAAAGGGACACAGCTGGAATATATGAAACATGAAGGGCATGAGGAGGACCCTTCAAATAAGTAAACACTGTTATGCTCATCTGAGATCATGAAATAGAGCAGTAGGCTTTAACAAAACCATGGACAGATGATCCAGCACTGCTACACGTCACATTTAACTGACACAGCTTTAAAATTACTTCTCCAAAACAAAGATGTCTCACTGTTGTTGCTTCACATCCTCTACTTGCATCTTTGGTGGGAGGGATTAAGAGACAAAGAGAGGAGTTGAGGAAAGGACCTGAGGAAGCACAAACTGAGAAATGAGAGGAGGCCTGTCTGCAGCGGCAACTACAATTCATATTCAGCTTTGCCGGCAAATAGACGATGTACGGTAGAAAAAGAAACAAAATAAATAGCTAGCCCTTCATTACAGTTGCTTTCTTTATTCTTTGCCTTTAATGACTTCTTTTTAGACAATGCTCAGTTCGCTCAGTTTTATCAGCCATTGCAGCCTCCCCTGGCTGCCAGTCCAAGTGGATGCCACACCAGTGCACTACTGCATAAACAACAGACAACAGTTGCCTGCTGTGCCAGCCACCCTCTCCTGGAACTGCCCCCTGAACCCTCTGGTCCACCCCTCCCCTGCAGCTAAGCAAAAACTACACCGATATTACTATATTTAGGCCTTTTTTTTTTTTCCCTTTCAGACACATGAAACATAAACAGATTTCTCTGACATTTGTTATGTGTGGTTATTTATTTACTTGTTTACACTCTGCCCAACTCGGATCAGCTGTTGGCATACTAAAGGCATTCTTGTTGCCCTCTGGAGGGCAAACTATGCAACATCAGTACTCATAACATGGTTAAAGGGTGTTTGCCTATCTCTTCTTTACCTTAAAATTTTTTATTTATAGGCTGTTATAAATGACGATACAAATAGTTGGACAAATAGCTAATATTGACCGGTAATATTGGCCAGCTGGTAATATCGGTCAGCCCACATATTGATCTGAATGTAGCATTTATCCATGACACACTATATGAGATAAAATCACCCGGTTTCTTTCTGAACATGAACAGACACCCTGTGTTAGGCTGATATTGTGTAGGTTGAAGCCAGCATTAGTCCCTGACATCAGGAAGGAATATATAACTTGGCTGAAGAGAGAGAACAAAGTACAGGGCAGAATAACCCACAATCCTAAGTGAGTAATAGTGGAAAGAAAAATATATGAAAGTTTGTATGTGTGTAAAAGCATGTCTACAGCAGTGGTTTGAAAGTCTCTCTGCCAGTCTGAGCTCCCCAGGGAGGAAAACGCAAAGCGATGCTGCGCTGCCAGCAAGGAGCCTGTGTGCTTTCATCCCAATGGAAAAATCCACAGATGGCTTCTTAGATATCCTCACTCCTTGATGTTCAGAGTTTCTAAGAGGAGTTTTGTGATGAACTCTTAAAATGTGTGTATACTGTGAATCCACTTTGCCTGAAGTTCTACCGTTCAATGCTACTGAAGTGCAGGTGGGTAGAGTGAAGTGTGGTACGCTTGGAGCGAGCGGGAGAGCGATCAATGCAATATCTACCATGTCAAGCTGCATAAATAAAGAAAATATCAAAGTGGGAGCTGTACTTCACAGCAAATAAAAATCAATAGGCATTGCTGCCCTGTTGAAGTTGCTGTTGATGGACAATTCTATAGTGTTGGCTGCTCTTGTGTAAACTCTATTTGAACTGGTGCTGAAAAAATAACTTGGTCTTTGATTTTTTTTTTAAGGCCCTGACACCAGGCATGAAATTTACCAAGGTTTTAGAACTTCAAATCAATTCTGCTGCAACTGTAAAACTGAAGATGTAATTATCCTGAAGTCAGAAACAAACAAACAAACACACACACACACACATACACACTGATTACTATTGAGGGCAACATACACTTTTTTAAATTTTATTTTTGAGGTGCTGTGATAAACGAAAGTCTAATACTCAGCTTCAATTCAAACTGGGATAATTTTTTTTTTTAACTTTGAGGCTCCACAACACAAGCATGATATTTATATTATATATATAAAAAGTGTTCTTAGGCTATTAAAAATAAACAATTAGTTTAATATTCTTTAATCCAATTGTGAAGGCTGTGCTTTCAATCAGTGATTCTATAAATAGAACTGTATTGACTATATGGGCTGCTGCTGCTGGGGTGCATGACTCACACAATTGTGCTAGAGTACTACAGCGGGAATAGTCGACAAGAAAGACTTATCTGTCAAGGAAAAGATGGGAAATCAACATGCCAGACCCCGCTGTCATTAACACTTGACTGTGAAGGACACTTGACCTTCAAATTACACACAGGGGCGACACAGGTTGCATGTGAGATTTGATGAAACGCTGCAGCAAAATGAATGAAATGAAAATATGAAGCTTAAATTCTCTTGTTCTCAGGGCACTGTGTAATTAGATGTAACAACTGTTCGATTCAATCCAATCAACAGCAGTTTTCTCTCGTGAGTAATAAAGCTGACAGTGCCTCACAGACTTGGTGGGGAAATGAGCAGACAGAGAGCTGGGAGCGGCTCGTCTGACACCGCAGGATGAGCAGAACGGCGCTAGAAATTTTCGCTGTGATTTCATCAATAAACCATACGATCCTATCAATATTGAAAAGCCTCGCTGAGCATTTCTTCACAAACAACCCTTAAAGACCGTACATCCCTCTGAGCTGTTTTCTGATCTTCGTTTGCATTTTTATGAGGACAAACTTTCAAATTAGCAAACTACCCATCTGTGAGCCTCCAAGAAGTGATGACTAACACAATATTTGTGCCTTTTTGTTTTAATCCATCCATCCATTTGTTAACCTGATTTAGGGTTATCAAATGGGTGAGGCGGGGTAGACTCTGGACAGGCCACCAGTCAATTCACACCCATATTCACATTTAAGGCTAATTTATAGCTGACTAATCAATGATTCTGGAGGAAACCAGAGTACCAAAGGAACCCACGCAGGATCTGGGACAACATAAAAACTGACATCTTTTATCAATTACTGAAAAATATGCGCTGCCAGAATACATCCTGTTTATCCTCTTGTGATCATACAAAAGGGCAACAGCGATACTCAAAACTGTGGTTCGAGTACTGAACTAAGTTCTGTGTGTCTGTGTAGATTCTCAGTCATCCAGGTCATGGTAGTCTCAAGAACTTGAAAAAATTGATCTGGGCTTCTTTAAGTTTTTGAAGATGTTTCACCTCTCATCCAAGAGGCTTCTTCAGTTCTAAAACCAAAAGGTGGAGAGTCCCAGGTTTTTACACCCTACTGGGGTGTGTGTCTTTGGAGGCGATCGTTAATCACGTGCGTCATCTCATGAAAAAAGGTGCCGATCTTTAACATAAGGGGTTTCAGGTGAAACCGTTGTGAGACTTTGCCCTGCCCTATCATGTGACCTATTGAGGCCGCCTGAAGAAAGGTGTGAGTGGGGGTTGAGGCACCTGGGAAGGGATCTCAAAACTGCATTGTAGCTGGCTGACAGCTGGTGTAGTAATACACCACCTCTGTTCGGTGAACATAGATGGCTTCTTTAACTTTAACTTTCTTCCTGGTCCAAAATGTGAACATTGGCATCTTTGAAAGAGTGCCCTTTCTCCTTTAGGCGCAGAAGTACAGCTGAGTCTTGTCCTGTTGACACCTGTTGGTGGCTCTTCCATGTTGTGCCATGCATTTGTGGAGTGGCTGTTTGGTTTCTCCGAAGTAGAGGTCCTCCTCACTGCACTCCACAGGATACACTATGTTGTGTACAGTGTGTTTGCCTCTAAATCAATAATCCAAGTGTATAAGTCGTAAAAAATTCACCATACTCAGACTTTTTACACAGGGGGGAAAAATATCCATAAAGGCCAAAACATCTTGTTGTACCAGGCTGTAAACATGTTTTTTAAATGCTGGAATTTCAACATGGCAATGTACAGGGACTGAGTCCTTTTGGAGCTAGCCTCTGGTGCAGTTTTTGCCGCTTCCATGTTGGCTTCATTTTTCAGCTCTGGAGGAGCTGAAAATGCACCTTGGTATCCATAATTCCAGAAAAAAATGGCAGAACACTTTCCTAGAAGGAGCTTTTCAAGCTGAAACAATTTGCCAGGGTTAGGGTTAGGTTGTTGCATCTCCCACAATGCAACACAAACATAAATGTGTGGCATCTAAACATGGTTTCTTATAATATCATTGGCTCCATCCAGAGCCACAGAAGCATTATTATAATAGTAGTATAGAGTAGATTACTGTAAGTAAATTACCCTTGGTTATTTTTCTAACAAATAATAACTTTCATAATAGTTTAACAGTAAAAATGAGTCAGGTACAGTCCTACATTTGAGTTGTTGTGTCATACAGAGTTATATAGTGCCAAGGACGAAAGAGAGCCAGCATTTAAAATGAATTTCTAACGATTAAATGCAATAATGGTGTATAAACACATGAAGAAGAAACACTCAGTGCATCATGGGAAGCCCCGCTGTACAATATGCATCCATGAATCAGATGTTACTATGCCAACATCATCATACCAGGATTTCTGTTTCTGTGTTTTGTAACAGTGGTGCTGAAATGATGAAGGACAACCTCAATACCTTTCCATCGTTACCAAGAGCCTCGTCCTTTTTACTCTTCTCCAGGTCTGATGAGGAGACGCACTCAATGCTCTCCTCTGTAGTGGCTTCAAGGTCTGTCTCCTCTGACAATGCAAACCTCTTCTTTGCTGCAGAGACCAGATGCACAGGATGGATTGTCATACTTTTTAAAATTTTGTACTTTAAAGTTCACCACATATCTAGAGGCAGTGACAGAAGCCCACACAAAAAAAGGGCTTTGATCAGCGGCTCGCACAACTCACCAAAACCAATTCGCAGCTTCAACATGGCAAGTTGATGCAAAAAATTGGAGGAGGATAATGACATCTTTTCTCACAGAGTTGTGCTCAACTGCCACTGTTTGATTTTGCAGGCACTCTGAGTTTTAGTTTGTGTAACAGAGAAAGCAAGAGAGACAGGGGAAGAGAAGGCCCGGGGGGATTTGTGCATTGTTGTGTGACACAGTATTCATGAGTGGCAGAAGCAGAATGGGAGGAAGTGAGAGAGGAGTGGCTTCATGGATGCAATTTTGTGTGTTTGCGTGTGTAGGTGTGAGTCACCTGGCACTGCCTGCAGTTCCTCCTCCTTCCCCTCCTCATCCTCCTGCTCATCGCCTTTCTGTTGCAGAGTCAGCTGGTGACACACATCAAATGCCTGACCCACTGTCCGCACAATCCTCATGGCCTGAGACTGCAACGGGGCGGGCGGGGGGGGGGGCACCGAGAAGAAGGCGTGTGTGTTGGAGTTTTGAGGGATTAGCAGCAGGAGCACAACGAGGGTGGATGCACAAATGAAAGTACACAGTCGGGGAGAAAATGAGGCCCCAGAGGAGTGGCACAGAGAGAAGATGAAAAATACAAGCAGGAAGACAAACGGGAATGTTGGGGCAAAGCGGGAGGTGAAGATAGATGGAAACCGAGAGAGGAGAAAGAAAACAAATTAAGACACAAGATGTTGGGAGAACTTCAGCTGCTTGTCCTTGTGTATCTTTTTCGTATACATGATGCTGTCACAGTGATGATTGATGTATTTCAGGAGCAAGCACATTTGATGGCAGAGTGAAGATAAAGTATCAGAATCATGTCACCGATCAGACGTAATTTAATTTGAATTAGGCCCAAATATGAGGTTCAAAAGTCAAGCTTGTTTGTTTTCTTTCTTCTTACATGAGATCTCTTAAAGTACATGCTGTTTCACGATAAGAAACGTTTTCAGCAAAGGTTTGCTTAGATCCTCTTAATATCCACGGACTTAAGGTATGAAATGTTCCTATGTTCATGACAAAGCCTGAATATAGAGGAGAGGCAGCAAGAGATTTGTAGAAAACAGTAATATCTACACAGTATTAACACTCGACAGGATGACAAATACAGTGGAGAATATCTACGATGTTACCTTAAACTGTTATTAGTATCCTGCTTAGGGTTTATTCTGTTTAGTCTCCTGTTATTTTCTTAGTCTTCCCCTTTTGTCAAATCTGTATGTTAGTTTGTCGTCTCTGTTTAGTTACTTCTTACTTATCACTGTCATAATGCATTGTATCATAATGCAAGTGCATTTCCCAAAATGTCAAAAATTATACATACACAAGCACCTCAACGGCAATAAATTTCACTGCAAAAAGAATTTCACCCCTCATTTCTTTATATTTTTTAAGCCAAATGGGGAAAAGGTGCAGTGATTTTATTTTAACATTTGAAAAAAATACTTAGAAAAACAGAGTTTATACAATTCTAATGAGCTTGAAAGTCAATATTTGGTGTGACCACCTTTATTCTTCAGCACAGCCTGAATTCTCTGAGGCAGGTTTCTGTCATTTCCTTCAGTAGTCTTCAGGAATAGTTCTCCAGGCTTCCTGAAGGACATTCAAAGCTCTTCTTTGGATGTTGGCTGTCTTTTGTTCTGTTCTCTGTCAGCATGATCAGAACAAAAGGCTTCAATATCAGTCATCGGGCTCTGGGGAGGCCAATCCATGACTGATAGTGTTCCATTGTGTGTTTTTCTATCCAGGTATGCTTTTTTGTGTTTGGGATCACTGTCATGCTGAAAAATGAAGCCTGGTGGCTCTGTTCTGCATTCATAATTCCATCAATTTTTACAAGATCCCAACACCCCTGGTTGAAATGCAGCCCCATGATAGAGGTGTTGAACTGTTGTATCTCTCCTGAACTCCGCATCTCTCAGGTCCCGAATCAGATCTTTCCTTGATGTTTTTCTTCTATCTTAAGGACATGACTTTCAGATACTGCTCATCTGCTGCAGATAGTGCTTTTAGGTCTGGCACTTCTTCTTTGTCGTCATGCCAAAATATCACAAGCTTTTAGTTAATAGGTCTTTGGAAACCATTTTTTCCCCCCAAATACTAATTCCATACTATTACCAGTGATGTGTAGACAAACTAAGAAAAGCCCTTCAGAAAATATAAAGAATCTATCTATTATCTATCTATCTATCTATCTATCTATCTATCTATCTATCTATCTATCTATCTATCTATCTATCTGGTTGATATTCTGTCTCCATTAAAATGAAACTACCATAAAAATTAGAGACTGTTCATTTCTTTGTTAGTGAACAAGCTTCCAAATTCAGCAGGGGATCAAGTAATCGTTTCCCCCACTGTGTATATACATATAACCACCTCTCATTTCTTTTTTTTCCTAAAGCCCCAATGCAGTCAAGTGGCAGTATCCTAAATCCACTGGCATCAAATTTTATCCTCCACATCCTTCCTCAGTCCCATTACGGGTGATGTCTTCCATATTGAACATTGGCACAGAAATACATTTATTGATGTGTACCTCTAGCGGACCATCCTGCCTCGAGGCATTCAGTTCAAGTGTCAAGGTAACTTAAACCTGAAAGTAGCTCAATCAAGTGAAATAGAAAAAACAAAACAACAAAAACAAAAATACTGCAGGGAAATTTGTTATATTGCTCCATCAACAGAATTGACTTCTTTAAAACTGTCAGGTTAAACTGACGGCCCTCTGTGGGCTGAGAACAAAAGGCTGCGTCGATGTACCGAGCTGACATCTAAGCTCTGCTACGCTGCAACATGCCGTGATGAAAATAAATCAAATCTCTTCTTATCAGCCGGTCTATCTCCTCCTACTCAGCACACATACTTGGTCTGCAACAACCAGATAAGGCTCAGCAGCCCCGGGGAGGTAGAGAGGCACCACAGACCATGTCCCTAACATTGTGACAGCTGTTTTGTTCGGCTATAGTGAAAATGTCTTTAAGTGCAGAGTGAAAATGCCCCTTTTCTTTTCTCTTCCTACCACAACGATTAGTATTCAGCTTCACTAAGCCACTGTCTGTCTGGTATCCATGGTGAAGGGATGGGAGTCAACCTCGGTGATGCTCGGTCTTTGTCGTGGAGGAAAACTTGACGCTGCGTGAAATGCAGATATGTGGCGAATAACACACCTTTCATTTTTCATAAGCAATTTACTAGTACAGCCATATGAGGTCTGATTCTAGAGGTTTTGTCTATGGCTATAAACCACTGAGATTACAGACATGAATACCAGTAACAGATGCCTCAGAAGCTGAAATGGAAATGCAAAAAACATCCATGAAAAACCCAAAAATGACAATGTGTTTGTTTCTGAATAGCTATTCCTACTCCTGCTGTTTAGTTCCAAGCACATGTATTCCTACATTTTAAACAATCGACCACTGGAAAATATACTTTCAGCCATTTGCTGAGAGACAGAATTAGATGGGAAGACTGACAGAAGCCTCCAGCCTTTTAAATCTGTCAACTTAGCCTTTCGCAAAGATTGAAGACTTGGAAAAAGCGAGCCTACATGTTGCCTCCAACAAAGGGGAAAAAAAAAATCCCTCTACAAGCATCTCATCTGTGCTCTGATTAACGCATTGTGTTTGTATCACGTTTAATCAGCACAAAAGATGAAGTGTAACGTCGCAGTGCCAATAAGACTAGTCGAACACCAGGTGAAAAAAATAATTGAACTTCAACTATCAAGTTAACATTTAATTTATTTCCAGAGTAAACAAACAGCATGCCAATTAGAGAGCTTCAGAGATCCTCGCAGGGTTAATTTTGTTACCTCAGAATAGAGTTTGGCTTGCTGCTTCCCTTTGTTTCTGTGAAGCTGTAGCTTCATGTTTACCTTACACAGGAAGGAAAGTGGCATCATTCCTCTTGTCAGACTGTCAGCCAGAAAGTTTACGAGCCTCCCGAAATGACAATTTATTTAAAAAAAAGCAGGCCTGAAAGGAGTCTGGTGGCTTTGACAATGCAGAAACACACACACAGCTTCAGTCCTGTGCTGAAAACAGGGCCACTTGATAATGAGGGGAAGTGGTGAAAACAGCCTTCAAATAATGCAAACTATCCTGCATTATTTGTCCTGCTATTTGAGGACAATGAAGGATCATCTCTAAGTGAACTTAAGAGTCTGTGATCATCCTTATCTACACTGTGTAAAGTTTGCATCATTTATGTGTTTTCAGTAGTGTTTTTGTTGTGGGATCTGTACGCAGTGACGCAAGGAAAGTTAAAGCAGTTTACAAATAAGTACCACAAGAAAAAAATACAGACTTCTTCAGTTTATCAGAAGTTTAACGTACCTTTCTCTTAGACTTGAACACATTGCAGCGGAAAATGTTGCTCTGTCCATCTCTGGCTATATAACTGAATATCTTTAAATCTTGAGCATCATGTGACACATAAAAGATCCTGTTGAGGCAAAAAAAAAAAACCAAACAAAAAACCCACATTAAGTGAGGTCAGAGGGTTTGATGAGCTGGTTAATATCTGCTTGATTTTTGGCTTCTGCTTAATTGTTATTGATGTAAAGTGCTCATTTTCTCCCCATTCCCCTGATATGTAGCTTTTCCTCAATAGGAAACAAAGTTGCTAAACAGCCTGAAAGACCTTGTTTTGTAATCCAGACTTATTTACATCAATATGTAATATAGTGCTGCACTTAGAAAGAGTCAGGCATATCAAAGCAGGCCAAATAAGCAAAAAAACAAATCCTCACACACTGGCTAAAAGGTTATCCAGGCTTGTGAGCGGCACTACGAGAACACCAGCTTGAAGCTGGACATTTTGGGATGTGGACCTTAAAGAGTCGGGTACTATAATGAAAGCTTTCAGACTGAGGTGCTGCTGCACTGTGCAGCATGAGAGCAAGTGTGTGTTTTTTGAACATCTAGGCATGTAAACATGAAAATTAATAAAAATATGGACACTTTATTACAGCCGAGAGGGCCCACCTGTAGATAGGATCCTGTGTCACCAAGATGGTGTTCTCATCCCACGACCACCCTTTTCTCTGTTGCAACACAAAATCAACCGTGAGTCTTTTAAAGACAAAAGATATAATGGAAGGTATTAAAACAATGAAATTGAGAAATCATTTACAGTTGTACAAGACTGACCTTCTTCTTTTTGCGCAAAATCACTTTGACGCAATCAGTAGACACAACGATGTTGACTTTCTTTTTCTTTATGTTCTTCAGCTTGAATTCGTACTGTGAAGAAAGAACAATGTTGAATCAAACCAAACCGATTACTGCAGCACGCGGTTGGACTAGCATTGCGGAGATGGAGCTCTTTATAAAGCGAAGGGCTCGTGCAGAGAGGGGTTATATTTTGACCTTCTTCTTCTCAGAGGAAAAAACGAGAGCGTAAACATCAAGAAACTGTCAGTTTCTCTTTCCGGGAGCTGTTTAAGTTTTCAAAGGCCGGCCTCCCATTGGGAGGCGGACATGTGCGGGACACTTTCATCCCTCTGCTTGATTAATTGTGTATCCTCTGCCACCAGAGTAGGCTCAGGCTCCAAATCTTATAGTCGTAAGATGTAAGAAAGAAAAGGCGAAAACAGGATTGATATGAAGTAACATGTTTGGCTTTGAAAACACAAAGTCCAACATCAGATGATTAATTGATCAGATGAAGTTCTACGAGAACGCCCGCCAGCGAACGAACCCAGTGTGAGAGACAGACTTGGATATTCTCTGTCAAGTTTACTTTGGTTGGTGTAAAAATACCAACACAGAGCTTTCTTTTGGTTTCATCAGAAACTTGAGGCATGGGTGATTTTAGTTCTGAAATAACCACAGAGGTTTATCTATATGCCTGTGACCCGTGTCCTTGTCATCTGGTCTTGTCCCGTTAATGCATCTGGTTGTTGCTGTGCGGGTTTTTTTCCCCCACATGCAGGCTGGATTGCAGATGCTCAGGTGAAGGACATTCATCCCTTGATGTGTGTGTGTGTGTGTGTGCAATCCAGGCTAATGCAGCCCTCCATAAACCAGGGCCATCCATCTCAGCACATGCTGCTGTCAGAGGGAGACGAAGCATTCACGCCACATTTTCACGCACATGAGCCTGAAACTAATTCACACCAAAACCGCCCCCGAACAAAATAATGCCACAGGTTGTGGCAGCTCACCTCTCTTCTCATCTCTAAGCCACTGCGAGTACTTTAAGAACAAATTAGAGTTTGAATATCCAGAGTCTGTCTTCTCCAGGAGCAGAGACTATTAATTACTGTGCAATAACTGAGCTAAAAAAAACCTCAAAAAACAAAACAGCCCAACTATCTTACAAACCTGCTTTTATGTTATCTATTTTAAACACACATTTTCAATCATGTTTTATTGCATTTTCATCATTTTTTTTAAGTCTTGGATTTTCTGTCCCCCTTATTATCAGTTTATTTCAAAGACTTGGAGAAAAGCATTTTACAAGCTCTGCTTTTAAATAGGAGCTTCATAATAAATGAACATTTGTCTGCTTTAAGCACAGATGAATAAAAGGTACAATGCAGAAAGCCTTCAGATTTCAGATTGCCTTGCACATCGTGTGGATTTCTTTTTTTTGCTCTATTGAATGCGTCTGTCATTTGCTCTAAGCTGTATCCAAGCATCTTCAGCCTCTATTTTCTGAAAATGTGTAAAAATGTTTTTAAAAAACCAAACACACAGAGAGACCATTGAAATTTCTGAAGATACAAGGGGAATCCAAACACATGGCATCAGTGCGATCAAATGGCCATTATCCCACACTGTACGCCAGGGATCAGGATTAGGCCTTTCCTGGGTGTCACTGGGGATGCGGCCGATCTCCGAGTGACACAGTAACTTAGTTGTTTGATTAGATGTAACAGCTGACAAGCAGCTAAATCCTTTCCTCCCCGCGTGTCTCTGTGACTCTGCGGTGATGTTTAATGACAAGGCCACACATTGTTTCCACTGGCCTTGTCTGGTCTAAACGAAGGGAGGCTTGAGGGATGTTGTTGTTTCTAATGGCATCAAACGTATCCCTGTATGCTGTATCTCTCCTCAGCCAGAAAATCCAAGCTGCCCTATGAATCCTGCCCTGATTTAAACTGCGCCTGACAGCCCACTGAATCTGCCCAGTGTGTAGTTTTACACAGACGGGGCATATATGTGTAAAGAGGAACGCTGAGTGTAGAGAGGAACTTCTGAGGAATGTGCACAAAGAGAGATCAAATGTTTAGCGTGCATCTAATGCCATCAATGTTTTAAAGTGGGTTTTGACACAAAGGTGAAGTGCGTGGTTCAGAGGAAGCTTACTCTGATTCGCCTCATTGCTGCAACTATCTCCATTCGGCTCCCGGGGCGGCCCACCTCCAAACTGCCAATGTACTGCAAAATGTAAGAGAAAGCTTTAAAGAATGTCATTTCTGAGGAAATGATTACTTGGGGAGCTCTGGGTTGACACCTCATCTTTCCATTATTCCAGTGTCAACAGTTTTATTCAGTTTTGGATAAGAAGACCATTTCATAACTAATTTATTATTTTTCAAGCAAATGGCAAACATAGATGAATTTAATTTCTCAGCTTTGGCAATTTTCAGCTTTTGTCTTACATTGGAGAAAATTTAAAATGTAGTTGTATGACTGCTGGATAGAGAGAACATACATCTTTTTTTTTTAAACAGCTTTAAAAAAAAATCAAGTTATTGATTAGTAACTGTAAATGACTGTTAGTTGCAGCCTACCATTAGTGCAGACCACAAACAAAATAGTAAAACTTAAAGTGTCAAAAATGGTCAGACTGACAGCAATCATCATCACAGTGCAGTCAACACGAAAATCATCATCATCTCAGTATGAATTAAACCAGAACTTCATCCTTCAGACAAGATGATGAAAGTTAATTAAAAAACAAAAAAGCCATAAAGGGAAATTAAAGATAAAATCACTGTGAGGTCAGACAACACAACCACAAACTAAAGCATAAAATTATGCAAAATAAGGTGGTATCTGAAAGCCGAGCAGCCCTCATAATAATGTTTAGCGTTATTATCGCCGTTCTTCAAGCCTGAAAAGCTTCCCAGAAAGTACAATCTGTTGCAGGGGGGGTTCTTACCTTTGCCTCGAAGCAGACCCCATGCTTGAACACCTCCTCGTTGTGCATGGGGATCCTCAAATCGTGCGCGTCATCCACTAAATTGTACTTGGTTACTCCTGGCATCGCTTTAATCTTAGCACGCTTGCTCCCGACACTTGTTTTACGACAGCGCTAGAGACCTGCAGATATGCGTATCTCCTCCAGCGGTTCTCCCTCCGCCCTCTCGTCGGAGAGACGCGTCACTCCCGAGGTCATGCGGCGGGCGAGGCGCTACGGTCGCGACCGAATGATTGGTTGATGGGCTCAATTAATGCGCTAATCGGCGATCGGTGAGCGGACTCACCGGCCCGTGTCTGATCCAGTTTGAACCGAGGCACGACTGAGGAGCAGTACGTGCGGCCACCGCCGGGGTCCCGGTGACGCACGGATCTCAACACTTGATCGTTGTCTTCTTGAATCACCCCGGAATCAGTTAATGAAAGGCGATCAATATTGCCACGTGTACTGGCTATTAAACTGTATGTATCTAATATAGATGTAATAGAGAAATACTGTGGCTTGTATAGATTCTATCAGCAGCTGCAGATGGTGTTGGGTTGTGTGACATCTAGTGGCATCAGAGCGAACAAACAAGTCTCCAGGACTGTTTTTAGTGGACTCGAGATTCCTCAAGGGCTGAGTGCCCGCCTCGAAATGAGACTTAATGTCGCCAGCAATTTCGGAGAAACTCACAACGCCTTGAGGGAAAATTAAAATAACCCAACACAACCTTATGGAGCTCTATAAAAGCTCAGATGCAAAGACAGCCACATGATTATTTTTCAGATATTTCTTATCATTATAAGGAACATTATCAAGAAGCAAAATATATAAATATACATATATAATTTTCCGAGTGGGCGTAGATGAGAAAAAGTGTAAAAACACACAAATCAACTTGTTATGTGGTTTCAGGATTCAGGATTTCGAATTTTGCCACATAAATACACTTTTTCTTTGGATGTTTTTTTGTTGTTGAACTTTTGAAATACATTTGCAAAACAAATTAAACTTACATGTTTTATATTTTAATTAATGATTGCCCAGCAGATATGAATTTAAGCAAGGCTCAGACAATAATGTTGAGATATATACTCAACGGCTATTTCACCTGTTCAAATGGTCATTAACACAAATATCTAATCAGTCATTCACATTGCAGCAGCTCAATGCATTTTGGCATGTAGTCATGGTCACGATGAGCTGCTAAAGTTCAAACTAAGCATCAGAATGAAGAAGAAGGTGATTTAAGTCACTCTGAATGTGACATGGTTGTTAGTGCCAGACAGGTGGGTCTGAGTATTTCAGAAACTGCTGATCTACTGGGATTTTCACACTTTACAGAGAATAATCCTGGAAAGATAAAATATCCATTGAAATCCATTGAGACTCACCACAACTGGACAGTAGAAGTGTCTTTAAAAATGTTGGCAGTTTGATAAATCTTGATTTCTGATGTAACATTTGGATGCTAGGGTCAGAATTTGCTGTAAACAGCAGCATGGATCCATCCTGCAGTGTGTCAACAGTTCAGGCTGCTGCTGGTGGTGTAATAGTGTGGGAGATATTTTCCTGACACATTTTGGGCCTCTTGGTACAAATGAGCATCCTGCCTGAGCATTATTGCTGCCCGTGTTCATCCCTTTATGACCACAGTGTACCCATCTCTTGACGGCTGCTTCCAGCAGGATAATGTGCCAAAAAGCTCAAATCATCTCAAACGGGTGTCTTGAACATGACAACGAGTTCACTGCACTCAGTGGCCTTGACAAGCACCAGACTGCAATACAATACAGTACCTTTGGGATGAGGTGGAACAGGAGACTCACATCATAGTCTTGCAGCTGACAAATCTGTAGCAACTTTGTGATGATATCATGTCAATATGGAGCAAAATCTCTGAGGAATGTTTCCAGCACCTTGTTGAATTGATGCCATGAGGAATTAAGGCAGTTCTAAAGGCCAAGTCCAACCTAATGAAGAGGCCAGTGGGTATAATTTTAGAGGAACTGTAATTGATACTTTTGGAGTTAATAAATCAATATAGACAAAACAGTTGAAAATGTGAACAGGGCTGCTCTTCCTGCAGAGTAGGAGCAGATAACTATCACTTGAATCTGCAGCTTTTCATCTTTGCAGAAATTTGTAACAATTAACAGATAAAAAGTCTGTTATTTCCATATTGAGTTGCTGGAAACCAAAAACAAAGCCAACATTTTTAAAAATTTAATAATAATAAAAAATAATAACTCAGATTTATATAGCATCATCCAAGAAACCCAAGGATGCTGGACAAATAGTCTAAATTAGCAAAAGTAAATAAACAAAAAAAAATAAACTAGAGATTAAAGGCCTTTTTGAACAGGTGAGTTTTTAAAAGTTTCTTAAAAGAGTCCAGTGATGGGATGTTGTGAAGCTCAAAAGGGAGAGAGTACCAGAGGGTGGGGGCTGCCACACTGAAGGCTCTGTCCCCAAAGGTGTGGAAGTTTGTGCGAAGGACAGAGAGCAGACACATGGCTGAGGACCGAAGTGTCTGAGACTGTCTGTGTGGGTGATTGAGGTCAGACAAATACTGAGGGGCCGGGGCACTGAGGGATTTATAAATGAGAAGAAGGATATTGACTTTACGGGGAGTCAGTGGAAATTAATAAGGGTGGGGGTGATATGTTGCCAGAGCTTAGTGCATGTTAAAAGCCTGGCAGCTGAGTTCTGGACATACTGGAGTCTGTCCAGGGCTTTGCTGGAGATATCAAACAAGACTCCATTACAGTACTCCAGCCAGGTGGTGACAAAGGAATGGATAAGGGTCTCTGCTACAGAGTCAGTAAGTAAAGGCTGAAGTCCAGAAATTTAACACCTGAAAGCAGTTGCTGTGGGAAACAGAGTTTAATGATGGCAGTGAGCATGAACCAAAACAGAAAAAGCTCTGGGTCAAAATAACAAACCAAAACACTGTCTGAAAATATTTCACATTCTCGTATTAATTTCATACAGTGTGAGCTTAAAATATTGAGCTTCAAGCTAAACCAAGGGTCATCCACACATTTTAGAAATTCCAAAGTGAAAACCTGGAAAACAGTTTAGTTGTTCCTGATCAGGCTTCAGTCACACCATTTCCCCAGCAGGTGGCAACAGAGCTCTTTACACTTTTCAGGAAGAACCTGCATGAGCCAGGGCCAAAGTCAAACGTTCTCAATAAACATGAAGCATGCACACGTTCTCCATATCTGTCTTTATCTTTGTGTGCAGCTTGTATTTCACTGACCTGTGTCTCTTAACTGTGTACTTGTTGTACACTCCATGTCAGTATAAGGCACAAAGAAACTCCAGTGAGACACGTACCAACCCTCACCACACACACACACACACACACACACACACACACACACACACACACACACACACACACACATAGAGTACACTATCCCAGTGTGTGGCTGCTGTTTTCTGGGGACTATGTGTACATGTACTTGAGGTTGTTGTCTTTAAATTGCCTAAATTTGAGGTCTCGCTCTGTCCGTGTCTTTCCTCCTGAGATAATAACTAGCTTTCTGCACGTGCCATCTTCTCTAATCTCTAATGTGACCGGTGACGTGGCTGTCACGTGTTGTCATTTCACAGGAGTTCACTCTGGTGCTGCAGATAAACAACCGAAGCTGCTCGTGTTCAAATGAGATGTGTTTCAACATAAGTAGCAGAAAAGATGCAGGTGAATTAAATGTAGTGTATCTTATGAGGAAAGGGCTGCATATTTCTTTTATGTTTTATATGGGTGCAGCAGTGACAGTAGACACACACAGCCTAACCATTTGTCTGTTCTTGAGCCTCAAAGTGAACACATCACATTTTTGGATGGCAGATCTTCAGATCCTTTCAAGATTGATTTTCTCTTGAGACACCAATGCATGTTTACTTACTACATCTGAATTAAAAAAAGAACTGCCAACGATTCTAGTGTGTCTGTGAGGCTATAATTAGTGGGTATTCTTCTGAGGGACCCTCAGGTAATGAAAAGTTGTTTGGACCCAATCTCTGATTCATCGGCTATGGTCTGATAAGTTAGCCACTTGGGGCAAGTTATAATATTTGAGGGCTTCATCAGTGAGGCCAGTGGGTGTCCAGATAACAAATAGCCAGGCCAAGACTTCATAGCTAAATATGAATGCAGGTAAAGTCAGAAAATATCTGGTGGTTTTAGGATTGCTGTCTGCACAGACCTGCAAGGCCAAACATGATACTGTAAGTAAGTTCTACTATAAACCAACTACATATGGAAACTTGTAAGCTCCCCGTTGATGAAACCTTGTCCCCTGCCTACAGATTCTACATATCCATTTGCAGATAATAACTGATAGCAGCATCTCAAATGTGAACACTGGTGCGGTTTTCTAATCTCTGCGAATTTGGTGGCGTTTTTTCTGTTTTCTGAATCATTAGAGGCCAAACACTGGATTAGTAAAAACAACACTGTTCGATAATGAGCATTGGTGGTGGCAGACTACTGGTCAGTATTCATTCTCTAGAAAGCAAGAATTTAATTGCAGTTCAGTTCCTACATATTAAATTTTGGACCAAAGCCTCTGAATGAGATTTCCATCAATGGAGTCATGCTGTGAGTGCAGCAAAAACCAAAGCCAAACAGAAGAAGAAAGCAGGTTTCAGCTGAATCACTGTCATTGCACTGATTGCTGGGGACATTTTTTTTTTAACTTTCCACTGGGCAGTTTTGTATGTGTAATCCATCACATGGGTAAAAAGGAAAGATGTTGTGTTATCTGCAAACTATTGCTTGACGTGCAGACTGACATGAGATCAGCTGCTTAGACACATTCACTGCTTTTCATAGATCAATAAACACACAGACTGCTGTGCTTGTCAAAGCAGCTGAGTACAAAGCCGACCTTCCCACAAACCCAATTACCTTGTCAATGTGGAAGCCACTTAAGGTAGTTATTGCCACACACATTCGCCAGTATTTCTGTGGATGTGGTTCACAGCTGTCAGGTTATACGTCACACTGCTTCCTGTGTCTGTCTTGTTGCTCCACAGGGAAACAACCTTGAAAAATTGCTATAAACAGCACTGAGATTAATAGCTTGACGCTGTGTTTATAAAAAGCCACAACAATCAGTACGTTAGTGGACTAAACAAATACCACTACTGTAGATAGAGTTCATGAAAACTGCTCACCCATCTTTACGTGCCTGTTTTCTTTTCTTTTGAAATTTTCATGATAAACTTTGACCTTGGACGCTCAAAGAGTGTGATATTACCTGTGGGACTACACACATTCCTGAGGGTTCTTTCCTTTTGGTAATATGTAACACGGTCATAGCTACTGGGTCTGAAAAGTGAAGCCAGTGAGGAAATGCCTTAAGACTGCATTCTTTCTAATGGTCAGCAAGGGGGAGTTTAGATTTAATAGAAGATAATTTTAGTACCTCAAAAAACAAATCAAACAACCAAACAAAAAAGGTGCCTCCATGTGAATGTACAGTTTCTCCAGTGTCTGAGATGGTGCCTCCCTCAGACTGGCTTAATTTCACAAAAACAAGCAGTGGTAAGGAGCGTCAAGCCTGTGAGAATGTACACATAGCAACACCTCACCCATTCATATGAATGGGTGAGTGTGTCCAATAATAATAATAATAATAATAATAATAATAATAATAATAATAATAATAATAATAATAATAATAATAATAATAATAATAATAATAATAATAATAATAATCATTTACTTCTCTTTGTATGTGACAAAGTTTATATTGTTTATAATTTTCATTTCAAAATCAGAATCTAGCTCTGAATAAATGAAGGAATAATAAACAGAAGTAAAATCTTCTGTGTCAACGTGATTGTGGGAAACAAAGTAGAGTAGACCAAAACTCTCAAGCCTCGAAAAGTGCTATGATAGTAATTCGGCTCGTTTCCACTGGAAGGTGAAGCGAAATGCACTACAAGGATGTTTCCTGAAAACTCCAATTTCTCAGATAAATTAGAAAGAAAGAGCATCCATTCAGTTTTCTTTGAAATGTACATGTCTAAGAAACACATATGGGTTTAGATGAGTAATCATTATTTGCTTTAGCTCCCTACTGGCTTTATATAGGTCACATAGTGAAATAATGCATACCAGATGTTGAGTTACGGTCTCATGTGCCAATCTAATAGTTTAACACTGCCTATAATCAGACTGTTAAGTGTTTTTGATTTTAACAAGTGGACACAAAGTAGTTTTTTGTAGTAGCTTATTTTCTCCTACTTTACAAACCAAATAAATGCAAAAAAAAAAAAAAAGTCTGAACATTGGGATGGAACCACTCAGTTGTATTGTTTTGGTCACCTTGGTAACCTGATAACCATGCCTGCAGCGCTTTGTTTTTACACCACTCCAGCGGGTTCAAGCTCTGATAGCGAATGCATTAATCACCACTCACATAGCAAGTATGTTTTAGAATCAGCATGCTGACTCACTTCCCGCAAAGTACTTGGCACTCTAATGATCCAGATCCATGGTCTAACAGAGCTCCACCTCTTTTGTTCTGAATTATGTTTCACCTTCCTGACATTAAAAGCTTACCACTTAAACCGATCCATGCTTTGGAGACACTCATACCTGGTGCCTGGTGAAGCCTCTCCCATGCCAGCTCATCCAGGTGTAGGATCTGTCTGTGTCTAGTGTCTGTAATATTTGATAATCATACATGCTTAGTGAACAGATTGCTGAAATAATACCTGAGCTTGTTGTTTCTATTTGAGCATTCACTATATTGCCAAAGGTATTCACTCACTCATCCAGGTCATTGAATTAAGGTGTTCCAATCAACATTTGTGAAAGAATGGGGTTGCTCTCAGGAGCTCAGTGAATTCCAGCGTGGTACCATGATAGGATGCTGCCTGTGCAACAAGCTTGGCCCCTTAGTTCCAGTGAAAAGATGCTTCAGCATATCAAGACATTTTGGACAATTTCATGCTCCCAACTTTCAATTTAATTTAATTAAATTTTACATAATGCCAAATCACATTATGTTACATAAGATAATGCCAAATCACAACAAACTGTCACCTCAAAGGCACCTTGTATTGTAAGGTAAAGACCCTACTACAATACAGAGAAAACCCCAACCATCAGACGATCCCTTATGAGCAAGCACTTGACGACAGTGGGAAGGAAAAACTCCCTTTTAACAGGAAGAAACCTCAAGCAGGGGCCTGAAAGCTTAAGGCTCTGCCTCCCATTCTACTTTTAAATATCCATACATAAGCCAGCAGTCTGAAAGTAAAGTGCTCTAATAGGATTATAAGATACTATGAGGTCTTTAAGTTAAGATGGGGCCTGATTTTCAAGAAACTGTATGTAAGAAGAAGGGTTTTAAATTAAATTCTGGATTTTATGGAAGCCCCGTCAGTACTCTTGATGCAGCATTTAGTATCAGCAGAAGGCTTTTCAGGGAGTTTTTAGGACAACCTGATAATAATGAATTACAAAAGTCCAGCCTAGAAGTAATAAATGCATGAACTAGCTTTTCAGCATCACTCTGAGACAGGATGTTTCTAATTTTAGAAATATTGCGCAAAAGCAAAAAGCAGTCCTACATATTTGTTTAATGTTTGCACTGAAGTGCATATCCTGGTCAAAGATGACTCCAAGATTTCTCACAGTGTTACTGGAGGCCAAGGTAATGACTTCCAGAGTAAGTATCTGAATTTAGAAGCAGGAAAATAGAGGTCATCAAGGTCTTTATGTCTTTAAGACATTCCTGCAGTTCAACTAATTGATGTGTGTCATCTGGCTTCATGGATAGATAAAGCTGGGTATCATCTACATAACAATGAAAATGTATGCAATGCTTTCTAATAATACCACCAAAGGGAAAGCATGTATAATGTAAATAAAATTGGTCCTAGCACAGAACCCTGTGGAACTCCATAATTAATCTTAGTGTGTGAAGAAGACTCCCCATTTACATGAACAAATTGGAGTCTATTAGATAAATATGGTTTAAACCACTGCAGCACAGTACCTTTAATGTGCAACTCTAACCTATGTAATAAAATGTTATGGTCAACAGTACTGCACTGAGGTCCAACAGGACAAGCACAGAGTCCACTGTCAGAGGCCATAAGAAGATAATTTTTCACTAATGCTGTTTCTGTACTCTGATGTAGTATGTAAGCCCATTAATAAAGATAGACTGATCATATTTAAGAATGAAAAATTTAATATTGGTAAGACTTCTTTGAGCAATCTTGGAGGAATGTGGTAGACATGTTGATGGCTTGGAGAAAGTAACTATTGCAGTTAACTCAGAAAGATCAACGTGCAGACTGACATGTGCACTGGTGTGCACTGACTGTGCACCAGTGCACAAAGCAAGGTCCACAAAGACATGGATGAGCGAGTTTGGTGTGGAAGAGCTTGACTGGCCTGCACAGAGTCCTGACCTCAACCCGACAGAACACCTTTGGGATGAATTAGAGCGGAGACTGTGAGCCAGGACTTCTTATCCAACATCAGTGTCTGACCTCACAAATGTGCTTCTGGAAGAATGGTTAAAAATTCCCATGAACAACTCCTAAACCTTGTGGAAAGCCTTCTCAGAAGAGTTGAAGCTGTAATAGCTACAAAGGGTGGGCCAACATCATATGAAACCCTATGGATTAAAAATGGGATGTTACTCAAGTTCATTTGTGTGTGAAGGCAGATGAGTGAATAATTTGGCAATATAATGTAAATGCATTGCATACTAATATTCGGGGTACGTCTGGCCAGCCAGCACTGATCAGCTGTTTTAACAGTAGCATGTTGTGACAGCGTCACAAAGCTGCAATGACAATAAGTTTCTACACTGAATAAAGAAACTTCATGTGGGGAGTTGAAATGTACTACAAATGCTGCTGATATAATTTTAGACCAGCAAGTCTGACCTTACTCCACATTCTTCTAATCCCTCGAGTCTTCTCTCAAACATAGTCCAGGGGACTTGCCAGTGCATAGGACGTTTGTCATTCATCTACTCTAAATGCTCATGTTACTCTTTACTTTTGAATTCTTTATTTTGAAATCCAGAGCTTCTTCTTTTCTTTTGAAACTGGTCCCTTGGAACAGCTTTTCCCACCTAAAAGCAAGTAGACGAAGAAAGGTGAAGGCGAAGAAGAGTTAACCCATGTTTATGCTTTTTTTCCCATTATGCATAAAAATCCAATGCCAAACTGAACCATTAACAAATGAAGAAGAGATTTTATGCATACCAATTAGTTAAGTGTTATTTTTTGGTGTATCTTTGAAGTTTTTGAACCAAACATTTATCTTGATAACTCGTCTCACTCTCTTTGCTTATGAACTGTGTTATTTTCATTCATCTCAGTAGGAGAATTTGTTCTTACAGTGTTTCAGAAAGTCATGCTTGGTAGTGCACTCAGCATGAATGTTTTATTTTTGTCTTTACAGTGAACATGATCACTGTGCATTTGATAGATACTTTATTGATCTGGAAGGAAATTAGGGCTTCCAGCAGCTTAACACACACAATAAATAGAACACAAACAGTGGAGATAGCTGTATAAATTATACAAACTATACTAACAATACAAACTATACTATTATACAAACTATATTAAGCTGTACAGGGACTTAGTGATCTGAAAACAAGGAAAACAAAACAAAACAATGAATACAGGGATAAATGAGTCCGGTAGTGCAATATACATATATAAATGGATAGTTGTTAGTGCATAGGCAGATATGCAACAATGCAGTGCAGTAATGTAAAGTCATATAAGGTAGTAAATTGATAAAGTGCCTGATTTACAGAGTACCAAATATAAACATTTTAATGATGATATTGAAATAATGCTGACATTTTTGTGTTCTCATTCTTTTTCTTATTGTGGCTTTATTTTGAACATGTTAAAGTAGTAACAAACAAACAAACAAAACAAAACATAAAGAAAAAAATCTTAATAAATAACATATTCAAAATGGAGGAGGAAGAAGAATAAGATTATTTAATCCCAGCCCCTTTCCACTATTTTGTAAATAGTAACTAGTAGTGATATAAACATTTACAGATACCTATACTTATACATTATATTGGGATCATGTTTGGGATCCTTTCTTTCTCCAAACTTCAGCCTTTCCATCACCTTGGTAGCGGGTCATCTTTGTCTCATCAGTCCATAAAACTTTGTCCCAGAGTTTCTGAGGCTTCTCTCTGTACTTTTTGGCAAATTCCAGCCTGGTCTTCCTGCTCTTCTTCTTGCTAATTAGAGGTTTGCATCTTCTGATGAAGCCTCTGTACTTCTGTTCATGAAGTCTTCTGTGAACAGTAGACTGTGATTCCTTCACTCCTGCCCTCTGGAGGTTGTTGCTGATGTCACTAACAGTTGTTTTGGGGTCTTTCTTTACAGCACTTACAATGTTTCTGTCATCAACTGCTGCTTTTTTCTTGGTCTACCTGTTTGACATCTGTTACTCAGTGCACCAGGGACAGCTTTCTTCTTCAGGACATTCCACACGGTTGTACTGGCTGTGGCCACTGTTTGTGCTCTGACTGATTTTTTTCTTTCAGCTTCACAGTTGCTTGTTTTTCATCCACAGACAGCTCTCTGGTTTTCATGCTGGTTACTGTTCTAGCTATAAATGCAGTCTGCACAGGCAAACCCCAAAACTGACACTGAGCGTACACATTCAACACTATTTATTGTTTGAATAATCAATGGAACAGGACAGACCTGGGCAACAAAGCACACCTGTCAGTCACATGTTCCAATACTTTCTGTTCACAAGAAAACTGGGTGGTTTCAGACAAAACCTGCTATCTTTTGAACTGTGTATCAGATCCAGATGTAAATACCTGTAAATAAAAGCTGCTGATCTTTTGGTTCATACTAATTTTTGTTTTTAATGTCAAACCCAAATGTTTTCAGTCTACAGCAAAAATAAAGGGATCGGTCTCACAGTTCCAATACTTTTGGAGGGGAGTGTACAAGTGTGTAAATAGTTTGTTGTTTAGAACTATTTTTAATGATACTATTTAATATAGCCCACATTCACTTAATATGGTGTTTTCTATTGTTCAATCTATCCTCTGTCCTCTCACGTTTGTATCTTAGTTGCTCTTCTGGTAATTTTTCTTGTAATTAGTGTCATAAACTGCAAAAACTGGTAGGTGGTCACTGATGTCATTGATTAATAGTCTGCTCACAGTGGTGTTTTCTATGTCATTAGTGGAAATATAGACAATTAATGTGACACAGTGGGGTGTAATTCTGCTAGATCTGGTGATTTTAGGATATAAACTCAAACTGTACATTAAAAAAAATTGCTGGTCATCTTATGCTTATTTGAATTCAGGTAAAAGTAAGCTTTTGATTCGTTTTTGAAAACATTTCTTCTATCCAGCCATTAAATACTTGAATGCTGGAGCCTGGTGTGCCATATACACAGCTTATCATTACATTTTTAATTTTTTACTTACGAATTTGAATTGTTATACATAAATTATCGATCACAGTTGTCATACTTTCCACCACAGTACAATCCACGTACACAGCTACCCCCTCTCCACTTTTGTTACTTCTGTTTGCACAGATCTAGTTCAAAGTCCATTCCTTTCTCTGCATTAATCCACGTTTTGACTATGGCAATAATTTTGAAAGATTTTGTGAACTGATTTAGATATTCCTTGATGTACCTGAAATTAACATACAGACCCTCTATTAAAATTGATTATTGATAATTTGTTATCAGTTTTTGTGGCATGATTAAACTGTTCATCAACTGTTGCTGATGTAGGAGAAGAAATTATTCTCTGGGTCTATATCCTTCTCCGTGTCCAGAAGAGTATAGTCTGTGGATGGAAATCATAAACAGAATTTCATTGAATTATATTGTTATCGTTGCCAGATGCAGATGAAGTTCTTTTAGATTGTGTCACCTGGTGTGTTGTCTGTTATGTTATTTCAACATTTAATTTTTTATTAGAAGGGGACATTTTATTTTACTTTTTTTTTGTCTTGTTTTACAAAGTCTTATTGGGAATCCCAGTGACACACGGAGAGAAACAACTTGGAAAAATATGGTAAAGACTATCAAACAGCTGAAATACAAGGAAAGTACAGGAATACATGTAAAATACAGTGTTACTTTCACATTTTGGAATTAGTTTGGGGGAGATGGTGGGAAGAGTTTGTCAACATGACTGCCTGAAAACCATCGAAAACACATTCACAAAACGTCAGAGGTGTGTGGTTAGCATCAAAATAAATGCAAAGTTCGGAGGTCAGTGTGGTGTGAAAACTCACTGAGGTCACAGCTGGAGGGACCCCATCACAAGATAGTATCAAGCTTTGCTTATGCAGTTAATGATGTGCCGTTTCAAACCTTCTGGGGTTTCTGGCTTCTGGGCTAATCAGATCTTTTTTTTGCATTGTGAACTGATTGGGGGATTTATTTCAAAATTAGATGCATCACTATTAATTTCATCAGTATTCTGTTTTGGATTCGTGGGGATCAGAATGGCAACATTTTGTTATCAAGGGCTTTTTGTGATCAACTCTGTGCTTAGTTTCAGGAAAGGGGAAAGACAGATTTACTCCTGCACTTGGAAATGTTTTTGGTCAAGGTTACTTCCCTTGCCTGTGACAGATTGATGACCTGTTCAGGGTGTACTCTGCCTCTCTTCCAATGACCCCCCCCCAAGACCCTGAATTAGATAAGTGGAAGAAAATGGATGGATGGATGGATGGATGGATGGATGTGATTCACACTGTGCAGAATGATAAATTGGATACTGACATGCTTTTTCCATTAATATGCTGAAAATTATTATCTGAGCTCCTCTTAGATCTGAGCTGTATCTCAGTGTGTATTAGCTTACACTGTGGATGGGATTTTTAAAATTAAAAACCTGTTTATATTATTTATTTGATGAATGGTAGATGTCTTTCTGACTAGATAAAGAAACTGTTTTATGAAGCTGTTCATCAAAAACTGGAGGGGATTATTTAACTCACATTATTTTGAAATGGTACAGTAACGTTGTGAGCTTCCACAGACTTCTACTCCACTGCATTTCAGAGACAAATTTGTACTTTCTTTTTTCTATCTTTTGTCAAAATTGATTTTTATTTGTTTATTTAATTATTGAGCAGCTTCAGGTTGTTTCACACTCTGAACCAGAAATGAAGCAGAGAGCACATCAGCTGATTTCTCAGACTTCACCCATCATCGTCACCAGCCGTAATTTTTTATCTACACACACACACACATACACACACACACACACACACACACACACACACACACACACACACACACACACACACACACACAGAGCTGTAAAGTTTCCTGTGTGCTTCTTGCACAGTCGTGACACAATCACAATCTGACAAAATCTGGCCACAGATGAGCAGAAAAGCAGAGAGACACACACACACACACACACACACACACACACACACACACACACACACACACACACACACATCTCTACAGAGCTCTGTGTAACAGATTATTATCATGTTAATGCTACCCAGCAGAATCTGCAGTGACTGTAAACAGGCCCCACAACTTTCAGTATCAGAGATGATTACTCATTTATCATCGCTAACGAAAAAACTACTGAGGCATGAAGCTCATTCTGATTTTCATTTACTTCAAGATGATTCATCTTAAATTTCTATGTCCACCCATTTGCATGCAGTCAAAGACATGGCACAAAAAATACACTGTTTGTTGTCAAAATGCTCACATGTTCCACACCGTGTCCAGTCATGGCCAGAAGTTGATTTAAATGTTTAGTTTTGAAAGGTTTTTGTGTATCACCTACTTTGTGAACCAAATACAGTACCAGTCAAAAATCTGGACACACTCACCCATGAATGGGTGAGTGTGTTTATCTACAGTATTTATCTTAATAACGATAGCCTCTCTGTGTGTTGATTGCTGTGTTCATCGGTGCTGTTCATTTTAGTAGTTCCAAACTTTTCTCTCTACACCCTTTATTCTTACAATTTCCCCAGATGTCTGAAAAGTCCCATCCACCCATATGCATCTACCTTATCAAGTACCTTATCACATGCTTCTTTCACTATATTTATTTGGATCTGTAAATTCTTTATGAATCATGAATGTTCACCCTTCAGAATATGGTCCACAAAGTTGAAATCAAAATGACTGATACTGTAGAATACTGTATGCAGGTAACAGAACACAGTACAGCATAAGCAACATGACGGTGTTTCAGTTTACAGAGCCTGAAAAACAAATTAGTGCTTCTTCACTTAACTCAATTACTCTATGTTGAGGCTCAGAAGAGGCCTTTTTTACTCATCACTTCTGGGTGGAAATGACACAGAAAAAGAGGGATGGAGGGATGTCATTTTCCATGAGTGTCAGAGTGGTGTTAATGACTTCACCCTCAGCGTTTTAGAGGCTGAGTGTTTGAACAGGAGTCATTTGTTTCAGTAGGACAGCGTAGGAAGGCGAGAGCGGCGAGGAGGTGGCGCTGATGGATGGTGGTAGCATGAAGGGAAGAGGGAAGGGAGGCTTTTGTGATTCACAGGCTCAGCGGCCACTAAGGTAGGGCTAATAAACAAACCTGCCCTTGGAGGTGCACAGTAGGTGGCCGCTGTAGCCATAGTGACCATCCTTCTCACGCAGATGTTTCCTGGGAAAATGAATTCATGGTTTGGACACAAACACATTTGCTGACAATTACGGGCTTACCATTCTACAGCATTTAGCTTCAAACCTTTAATAAAAACCTAAACTACCTGTTGACACACTTGTAAATCTTTGAATCTTTGAACAACAGTCCAACAGTTTGGGATATCACCCAAATTTATGAGCTTGTTGACTGTATACAGGCAATTTTTATTTCCTGATGCCCTTGGAAATCTAAGTTATATCTCTCTTCTCTTTCACTTAAATAGGTTAGTTTGAAGGACTGTTGATGCCACTCTCTTGTCTTGAATGCTAAACATAATGCGATTTTTTAAAGTTGTACTGTAAGTGCTAATTCAGTATATTCTGAAAGAGCCAGGCTTGAAATCTTACATAGTTTACAGCCTTTATTTAACTGGTCATTGGATGTAGCTGCGTGTATCAGTGTACAGATAGGAGGATGGTACTAAGCTTCTCGCCACAAAACAAGAATTTATGTTTTTTTTGATTTACATGGATAAGAAGATTAATACTACTTTCATATGGGGTATTCTAACTATAAACTGCAGTGTTCAGTCAGGCAGCTTAGCTAGCCTCTGTCTGAACAGCAAAATCCACCTTGTAGATCCTCTTAAATTCATTAACACATTTTAATACATCTTTTAAAGCAAGCAAAATGTAAAAAAACACAAGGTGACACTTTGTATGAGACCATTTCTCTCCCTGGGAAGGCGGGCAGAACTAAAACTAGCTGCTTCTGCCTTCAGCTGCTTTTTCTGCGGTTTTGGAGACTTTCAGTTCCTAGAGTCTCCTGTGTACTTGACTGTGGCAACACTGAAACAAACGAAGGTTAGTTAAGAATAAACCCCATAAAAATGATTAAAAACAGCTGTTTAGTTCCATTATTTTTATTTTCCAGGTTCTTAGTTGAGTCCATTTCAAGTTCAGGCACTATTTTTTTTGGAAAATGTATTCATAGGAAACTGTGTTTCTACTCATGTTGGCTGTAGCCTGGTAACTTTGAATGCCAAAAACTTAATGGACTTTCACTGTGGGCATCAGTGGATTTAGAACAAAATAATTCAGTTGTATCTATGTTTATATCTATGTGCTTATTGCTAATACTATTTGCCCTTTATATGTCATCTGTGGACCTTTAATCTGACTCTCGTGTTTGTGGCTGCACAGGGTAACTCTTCTGGTGATTAATAAATGTATCTACTTTACACACTCTGCACATCTTCCAGTGACTGCTAACTCAGAGAAAAGGAAGGCTCATCTGGTCACCTATCTGTGAAGCAGATCAAGGCCACACACACACACACACATTAGTCAGCAAAATTTACAGTAAACATGAGCGAGCCTTCTAACCCTCTTTTCCTTCCCTGACTAACAAACACCACCACCTCTACAAAGAAACTTCTTCTGGAACAAAACAGTTCTCTCAGGATCTTTTATTTAATGCATTTACTTTCCGTACAGTACTTCAGATAAAAAAAGAAAGGCGAAACAACAAATATCAATAAATATAAAATATAAAGATCTCGACAATTAGCAAACATTAAGTTAGTAAACATTTATTTTCAATAAATAAAGAATAAATAAGCATCAACGCTACAGTGCAGCATCTCTCCCAGTGGTTTTTATTGCGCAACTCATTCATATCAGAATTTTTTAAAAATGTATTCCCTTTTTGCTGTCAGTCTGTTATGTACAGCACATGTGTGTCCTTAAGAGGCAGACATTGCCTGTAGCACAGTCAGTGTCAGTTTATCCTCACAGCCTCACAACTTCCACCTCCTGCCCTGATGTGGAATCTCTGAACATCTCCGGTCTCTAAAGTTATTCCACAACCTGGCGTGAAACTCCTCGGACTGAGGTATTTATTCCTCCTAAAACTTTCCAGTTTCCACTGTGCGTCAGTCAGCTTATGTCCTTTTGAGGAGCAATGGCATTGTGGGGAGGTGTTTTTTTTTTCATTTTCTTTTCCAGTTGTTTAGCCGGTCTTGCTTTTCCTGGTGACCTCCAGGTACGTTGCGGATTTGAGGAAGCGAGGGTAGCAGTCTTTCTCCATCAGTGTGTAGATTTTGGACTGGGCCAGATCAAAACAGGACTGGCTGGGCTGCTCCATGTTCTCTTTAGTGACTGCTTTGGTCACATGGTCAAGATTTACCTGTAGATGGGACAAGGAGAAACACCAATTGATTATCAGTTGTTAACAACATGATAAGAGAAAAAGCCAGAATTGACAGAGTGCGTCTACTTCTAGTTATTTGATATTTACCTCACGGGGTGCATCGGCTCTGACAAACTCGTCATAGATTTTCTTTGCCTTGCTGGCCAGTTTTGAATGTTTAGTTGCTCTGTAGTCCTCACATGCCAAGTAAAAGGCAATGTTTTCCTCACTGAACTCTGACACCAAGAATGCTCTGAACAGGCACAGTCCATCTGGAGACAGGAGAGAGTGGAGAGAAGTAGTTAACATCTGGTAGAAAGCTTAAAAACTCCTGGAATGACTGAACCATTTACATTAAATGTGATCTGGTGGCTGGCACTTACTTGGGCTAGACAACAGGTTGTCAAATGATTCCTTCCATTTCAGAGGCTCATCAATATTGAACCTGCAGAAACAGAGACAAAGCAGTGAGGAAATGCTCTAACAATATCAAGGATCCACTCTGATTATGCTGAAGTGCTGAAAAAGAGAGGCTGGATGAATGTCTTACCTTAGTTTGTCGCTTTTCTTCGACTGCCCGGTGATGCTGTCTGACTTCTGTAATAAACTCCCAAACAAAGCTTTCAACTCTTTTGCCCTGTAAAAAAAAACCGGAGGAATGTCACGGTTAAATTAATCCATCCTGCATTTCCTACAAGTGCACAAAAGTATAATCTAAAAAAGAAAATAATCTAATAACACCCTCACGGATCTGACCTTTCAAGGCAGGTGAAAGGGAGTGAGTCGCGTCCTCTGCACATGATGAGGTGTCCAAAGTTTTTTTTTACAAAACCGTCTTCCTCCTTCGAAGTGAATGAGCTCTCAGCTTGTCTGCCGCCTGTGTGGGAGTGTGACTTTTTATAGGGTTTTCCACTCTGTGACATCATGCCTCTTAGCCAATGAAATGAGACGTGGGTGGATGAGGAGACTCCTCCACTGTGATTTTCCTCCTGGCTTTACTTCCTCAGAAACATTTGTGACTGAATTACTGCCCAACACTCTGTGGTCATCCAGGGTGTAAGAATGTGTCTGCGTGTGGTGAAGGGCAGTGTGTTAATATATTTCAATAGTTGTAAGGAGAACCAGACATTCTCACAAGGACAGAAGATCCCCTAAAGTGAGAACATTTTGACAGTGTTGGTTTTTTGGGTCAACAGGCCCTCCATACGTAAAAGGCTTCCTTTCGGTGCATTCAAAAATCTGGACTGTATTCGTGTCCTTTACAATGTGGCTGTTGTGCAAATCCACATATCGGTTTAATATGAGTGAATAAAGATGGCTGTGTTTTTAGCTTTGTTGTAAATTTTTTTTTCTAATTGTGAGGTTTTAGCAGGCAGCACGGTAACAGAGTGGTTAGCCTCACAGCAAGATGATCCTGGGTTTGAATCCACCACCTGGCTGGTGTTTCTGTGTGGAGTTTGCGTGTTCTTCTTCTTCTTTCTGGGTACTCTGGGTTCCCAGTGTCCAAAGACATACAGTTAGCGGGGTTAGGTTAACTGCTGATTCTAAATTGTCCATAGATGTGAATATGAGTGTGAATAGCTGTCTGTCTCTCTCTGTGTTATTCCTGTGACAGACTGGAAAAATAATGATTTTCTTAGTTTTGTGTTTTCATTAGAGACAAAATGTACATATTATCATAGCCATATTATCATCAAACTCTACTTCAGTATTCACATTATTACCAGGCTATTATAGTATTGTTGTATGATGATTACTGAGGCATCATTTAATTCCTTTTTGTTTTTATAGTACTGCTTATATTTGGTGGTTAGCATTTATTATTGTATCTTGTGAATGTAACTTGTAACTAATCTTTCTATGTGCACTCATGGCCACTTTATTAGGTACACTTCTGTTTTCAGAACCGCCTTAATTCTTCACGGCACAAATTTGACAAGTTGCTGGAAGAGAACTGCTGCTCACCAACAACAACACCAACAATGTAGGAAGTCACTTAAATCAGTTTTCTTCCCCATTCTGACGCTTGATTTGACCTTTAGCAGGTTGCCTCGACTAAGTCTACATCCCTAAACGCACTGAGTTGCTGCCATGTGGTTGGATGACTAGGCATTTGCTTTAACAAGCAGCTGAACAGGTGGACCTAATGAAATGGCCATTAAGTTTATGGTTGCATGTAAATTCTTAATCTGCAAAATATTCAGAAAAATCATTAAATGTCAACTATACTAAGTAAAATAAGTAAAAAGTAGACAGGAGCTTTATCTAAATCAGAGTGAAATTACCACTATAATGGGAGTCAAGTGTGATCAGACACACAAACACACAAAAGAGTTATATTAAACAATAGCAACTAAAAGTCCTGTATACACTTTTTTTTTATACACCTCATTATATTTTCTCAGGAGAGGAATATTTAGATTTAGTATGTGTCATGAAAAACAATTTGCAGACTCCCCATTGGCACTTCCAGCCTTGTCTGTCTTTTCATACGAAGACATGACTAAACAAAGGTAATTGTCTCTATATATAACCTCGGGGTCGAGAAAAAGGTCGGTTAATCAGTCCGAGAAACCTATTTTTATACTGGACAGGGAGCCAGCAAACAGTAAATTCCACTTATTTCTCATTGAGTTCAAGAAAATGCACAGGAAAGGGGAAACCAGCCAGCCGGACATGAAGGCAGAAAGCTAATTGATAGTGTCTGAGCCTGCTTCCTCTGCCGGTAGCCACGAACAATACTTTCTCTGTAACGAGCTGCTTTGTCCAACACACAGTTCTGGATGTCAACACCAGGTCACTTTGGCCTACACTAATGAGCTTCTCTTGTGCTTGTTCTAGTGAAATACAGCCTGTAAGAGCAAGAAAGGAAGTTCCTGCAAGAAAAATGTTCAAAGGGGCATTCAACGACAAAAAGTCAGTGATTCATCTTTTTTTGGTTCTGTAGGAAGGCAGCATTTATTTAACTTTAAGAAGGAGTGCAAAAAAGAATGAACACAGTTCTTCTTCATACAGATGTGCAGTTTTGCATCTAAACAAATTGTCTGTTTTCACTCTTGGGTCACTGTTTTTCAGAACACTGTCGCTCCCTCGTGTTCTCGTCCTGAGCCAGTGAAGTCGTTCATTTTTGTTGCGATGCAGTTTTGATATATGGTACTGTAGCTTTAAAGGACTTTTCAAAATGAGCACGTACATTCAACACTACTGAATCAAAAATATACTTTGTGTTGCCTTAGCTCAAGATAATCATTACTGCTTTAACGTTCAAATGTCCTTCTGCTGCAAATGAGCTGCTGGCATGCTTTAAAACCTGCCTTACATATATCATTACATCCACCTTTTACATGCTTTTGTGCCTCTCCTTTTGTATACAGACATTTCATATTGTGGTATGATTCTCCTTCAGTGTAATGATACAATTAATGTTATATCACTGAAAACTCTTAACTTATACAAGGCCTGGATGTGTACTGACACCTATTAAAGGCCAGTAAGTCAGACACACAGAGAGCCCGATCTGAACATCTTCATTTGTATGTGTGCTGTGATCATTGCTTTTGATGTTGTGTGGGTCAGCTGACAGTGGCATGAGTGGTACACGCACGCACGCACGCACGCACGCACGCACACACAGGGTGCTAGAAATTGGCACAAAGATATAACAGCAGCGTGATAAAATTAATGGGTCATAAACTCTTATGCAAAAACTGGGTCATTTAAAGAATATTTGATTTTATGAAACCTGCCTTGTTCCTCGCCATTCATCTCTCACTGTCAGCAACTTTGCCCCAGATAAGTCTGTTTTTTTTAAGGAAGAACAACATATGATTTGGTGTAATATTAAAGCCTTCGTACATGACAAATAGAACAAGGATATTCTGGTCAAGGCAAGATGAGGAGACTGAGTGTGTCAGTGTAATTTAATGGGCAGACTAAAATAACATGACACACTTATTGATGTTTAAAATTATACACAAAATACATTTTGTTTTGGATGTAATATATTTAGTCCTCAGTTTAGCACATTTTCCAATAAGATAAACAGATCATAACTGGAGAGTTAATTGTATTTTTTAATTATCAGCATTTAACATAAATAATACTGTTTGAGTATAAAACCTCTAAAATCATCCAAATAAGGTACCAACCCAAAACTCAACACACATTGTATAAAGAGGGGGTGAAAACTGGACTAACATCATCAGGTGGACACCATCATGTCAAATAAGTGAGTTTCTTCTAGATGTGCTAACTAGTTTACCATCTCATCTCCATGCAATGATCCATTAGGAGATCACTGGGTACAAATTTCACTAAAATCTGACCAATACTCCGGTAGGATTACTGATGACTGATTCTTGCGTGTTGTGGACAGACAGACGACTGATTGATGGATTAGTGGATGCATCGCCATGGCACATGCTCAAGGCAAGACTGATAACATGATAAATACTAACAGATGTATCAAAATGTATATATGTATTTGTTATGTAATCACACCTTAAGAGTGATCAGTGAACACCTGGCAACCAACGGTCACTAGGGAAAAGAGTGGACTACCCGACTGGTTGGCAAGTGGTTGCTAAGGGTTGCTGGTAGTCCCCAACATAAAATTAATTGCAAAGAGGAATGCAAACACTTGCAAACTACTTGCTGAGCAGTGGAGAAACAAGAAGAGGGCAATGCAAACCTGAAACAGAGACCTTTGGCCTTCAAAGGAAAAGTGGTGCTTTTTGAAACGTGTTGGTTGCAGTAGTGAGCAGTGTGAAATTGACAAATTTATTGTGGAACTAGGAGAAGACAAAATGTGTCTTATTTGGCGATTTCACTTCTGGAGTCACAAACAGAGGAGAAACTACTGAACAAAAAACACGCATACACAAGTAACACGTGTTGTCAGCTTACAAGCCACAACAAAAGACACTGCAGATAAAAAATACGGCTGTATGTCCTATCAGAAGCACAAAAGAACTGTCAAAAAAGGATTTACTAAAGCAAAAAGCAAAAATGATGATAAGAAATGCATTCCCAGTGAAACGGACTGCTCTGTTTTATGTTAACACCCCCCCCCCACACACACACACCCTTATCAGGATTCCTTTTTTCTAAAGAATTTATTTTTTAAGATTAATTGCATCTGTCACATTACAGAGTTGTTGTGAAATTCCATTTACTTTCTGCTTGTCTCTCTACACTTTATAGTCCTGCACTACAAGCACAACACCCCAGCTAAACAGCAGTTTAGAATACATATATTCTATATGCAGTTAATTTCTTTTTTTATATCCTAAGACAGACTTGCACTGGTGTATACCATCATCAACTTGACACCAGCCTACAATACTAATATACTGTGCACTATTGGCTGTCAATGTAGTTTATAGTCCCCCTTTTAAGTTCTATCATAGACTTGTATATTTTGTTGTAAAAATGCGAATTTCTCTTTGAGAGTAATAAAAATAAATGACTCCAAAGCCGTTAGCTGTCTGAGAATCCAAATATAACTCCACTGTTAAGGGGGTTCTCATGCTCATCTGGATTCACTTAGTGAAAAACTGTACACTTAGTTAACTCTAAGTTGATTAATCTTGAATAGTTTGACAATTCACAATAAAAATTGTGTTGCAATCAGCCTTATCTTTATTCAGGGGGGGACTGACTTTGCTTCCTGTCTCACTCCAGTTTCTGGAAGTTTTTTTGTTTGTTTTTGGACAGTGGGAAGTATCCAGCAGCATGGAATTCCCATATACGCTGGCCATTTCCCTGTTGATGTGACCCCAGCATCCATCTGGAAGACTTCCAAAAACAAGACCGAACTCTTCTCCTCTTCCCTCTCTCCCCTCCTCTGAGGTTTACATGTTTATATTTTATATTTTGAGCTTGTAGGCAGCAAAAATCAGAGTCGGGATATAGAATAGCAGAAACTGTGGATAATTTTTTTTTTCTTTTTGAGTGGTACCATCTGGCGATGAACAGAGAAGCCACAATCTGCATATTCACTCAGCTGTCTAGCTCGCAACGCAGGTGGAGGCTTACCTAATGCATTCCAACTAAGCCATAAGAGGTGTACATGATCCTATCTATGTATTATCAAAATGTCAACTGTCCATTGAACATCTGGAGACAAAGCAGCAAGGATGACAAATCACTGTTAACTAGCCTCAGCGTCAGTGGAATATCAATGACGGGGCACAAAAAGAAGAGTCACTGCATCCAGTGCTCCAACCATGTTTCTCTTTAAGTTTTTCTAACTACAAGTTAGTAAAACTGAATGTATTTTTAATCCTGACACCCTGTTTTTTTTAATTAATGCAGACATGAGCTGTTTTTCATCCATCTGGTATCAAAGCTGCACGAGTGGATTTGAGAAAATATTATACTTCATTAATAGACTCATTCTTGAATCAGCTTGATTAGTTTAATTATGAGCCCTCTGATCACACACATGACCTTTTTTTTATAAAGTCCTGCAGAGCTTTTCTTTTTTCCAGGAATAATCACAGGCATTAAAAAAAAAAATCGACTGGAGTTTTCCAAAGAAGTTTCTGCAGGAGGTTAATAAATTTGCCCTCACTGGCACTGAAACATATCCTCCTGCTGCAAGCGGGAGGGCGGTAGACAACTGGCTAACTGGGTACATTTCCAGAAATTTAGGGGCAGGCAGAGAAATCAGTTTTTATTGGAAATGATAAGAAAAAATACAAACCACTAATGTGCTGTCTTTAATTCTGGAATATGGCTGAGCTTAACTGGATGAGCAGGAACAGCGGGTTAACAAGGTTCCAGCAAACAAGACAGACATGTCACATCAGTCTGATGAGGTCAGTGCTGTCTAGTCCATGTTTATCATATAATTTTGCTAAATTCAGATATGCAAGTCAATGGGATTGGCAACATGTCAAGGTTTTATTGTCATTATAAGACAGATATTATTAACAAAAAATAAAAAATGATAAAAGGGGGGAAAAAAACCACATGCTGTATGCTGGATTATGAAAATAACACAAATCATTAATTCAGTTTCTAGCAATAGCATTTGGGGTTTTTCCTCTCTTTCCATTACAGCAGCGAGTAAATGTTTTACTTCTTTTAAGTGCTTATGTTCTGTTTTGGGGTTGAGTGAAGGATATTCTGGTAAAGGCCTGTTAAAAGTATCCAGGCAGACACATCACTGAGAGCTCTGTCTGCTCAGCAACACTTGAGTGGGGGAAATCAGAGCTAAGCGCTTTTTCAAAATAAGCTGTGGATGTTGATCATGTTATGTTATGTTATGAGCCTGCCAGTTAGTGGGTCTGAGGCATAGCAGTCTAATTTATGCTAAACGCTAACATTAAGATGCTAAAATGCTCACACTAACATGCCAGTGCTTATCAGGAATAATGTTTACCATCGTATGTGATTTGGCATCCTGACATTTGCTACTTAGCACTAAACACCTGAACAATCAGGGCTGCATCAGATTTTGTTGGCACTGACGTACAAACCAAAGTGAAACTGATGATGGTGCTGTATATAAAATATAAAAAAAGTCAGGAGGCATTTTTCTCTCATGATGGTGTTAGTGTGAATGTTACGGCACCATCAGAGTCAGTAGGATTCATCCTCTGAGTTCAATGAATGTAGAATATTCAATTCAATTCAATTTTATTTATACAGCACCAAATTAAAACAAACAGTCACCTCAAGGTGCTTTATATTGTAAGTTACAATAATTACAGAGAAAACCCAACAGTCAAACTGACCCCCTATCAGAGAGCACTTCGTAACAGTGGGAAGGAAAAACTACCTTTAAACCAGAACCAGGCTCAGGGAGGGGCAGCCATCTGCCACGACCAGTTGGTGCTGAGGGGAAAGAGACAGGACAAAAGACATGCTGCGGAAGAGAGCCAGAATAATGTTATATGGTCATCCATCTGTGAGTTATTGAGCTATGTACAAATGTGGTGGAGTGTGCTACATTGTCATAACTAGACAAAACCAAAGGTGGGAAATGAGGATCCTTTTTAAGAGAAGGGAGGACCTGTATTTTTTTTCATGCTCCCTGTGACAGTAATTTTTTCTTTTCCCCATATTAGCTTTAAAATCCAATCTGCAGCCACTAGACACACTGCAGGGAGGGATAAAGATTAACCTGCAAGTGACTGAGTAGAATCATTTATGACCCCAGCCATATATTTAAAGATGCTGCTGGGATATTAATGTTCTCTCCCATGAATCAGTAAATCCACTTCTCCTAGAATAGCAAGATTTCCTGCTGCAGAACTCCTGAGGCAGATACTTAATGTGCAAAGTGATGTCAAAAACAGCATTTTGCATAAATATGATCAAAAACATGATTAATTACATTAGAATGTTTTAGAATATCTATCATACATGAGGGAAAGAACAGATAGGATAAACACAAACAGAGCCACAATCAAATATAATGGAGTCATAAATTACCCCACTCATTTTTGCTCATTTTAGTTCTATAGTTGCTTGGTCACAGGGGGGCTAATCAGTAAACATTCAATAAGCATGCTCTTTCTAGCACGTTCAAGCAAACCAATGGTCACTACAAATCAGTTGTTCTGAGTGATCACCTTTAACCTCCAATGAAACATTTCTATCCAAATGGGAGGGGTCGCTATCAGGATGACAGTGCCCACATCAATAGAGTACATGGGCTCCCTGAAGGGACAACGCAAATCTGATGGTGAGGCCTTCACAGCTGCTGGATTTCAAACCAGCCTTTGGGAGATTTTGGACCTTCTGCTTTAATTGTTGTCTCTGGTCATCATGTGACTCTATTCCCAGTAGTCACAGTCACTTGTAGAATTTAAAACAAGGCAAATGGAAGCTGTTCTGATGACACTGAACCACTTTATTTCAGTTCTTCCTTTAATTTGTCACCCATCTGTCTCAGAAAGTTAAATCATTAAATAATTAAATATCACGGGATCAGAACCCCCCCCCCACCTCCTGCTAAATCTCCATTTTCTTTAAACCTGCATGAAGTTCCAGAGATTTGAGTGAACAGGATGAACAGGATGATTGTTTCTTGAGCTGCAACACAACTAGACTGTGAGTTTCACTGGTAGAAAACCCAAGACCTGAAAGGGCCCAATGTGTGTTAGATTTTTCTTACTGATACACAACACAGAGTCAGAGAGCAAAAAAAAAAAAAATTGTCTAAGTAGCATTAGGGCTGAGCAATTAAAGGGATGAAAATGTTGTGCATTATTTTTTAAAAAAGAGAAAAAATTGGGAATGTGGAGCTTTTAAATGTATGTAGCACAGGTTTCAAGTGATGCAACCCCTGTTGTGCAATATGTAATTGCAACCATGTGGTGCTGAGTCTAAAAAACAAAAAAGTTTTAATCCAACTACAAAGAATAAGAACTTGTCAGAATGGTGCTACAGAATATCAAAGGAATTCACAAGAAAAGCAACAAAGCATCGGGGTCTGTAAGCACCCTGGAATGCGATGGAGCTGGTAGGTCTTACTAACAATTCACAGGAAAAGAGTGCATTCTTTCTGCAGAAGTAAATTTGCTGGAGACTCTTCTCTTCACCTTATTTGGAACAAAGGAAGACTCTCCCTGGTCCCGTTTCCACAGCCAGATGTTAATACAATACGTATACAAAAAATACAACACGCCTCAGGTTGCATACATTCTTAAATACAAAACACACTGTCAATCAGTAGGCTGTCACAGCTCATTAAACAAGCTACTGGCAGTCACAAATCAAGCACAATGATCATAAAAGGTCATAGAGTGGTGTGAGCAAATACCTTTTATGGTTATAGGTATGAAGGAGTGACGGGTTTATCATTAGCACAAGTCTTTGGATTTTGGAGGATGCAAAGCTGCTTTTTTTTGTTGTGTTTTTCATCAACATATTCAAGGTTCTGCAGTGTGAAGGAGAGTGGTATTGCTTTTAGCTTAATTTGGTCAAAAATATACATACATTTTTTTGTTTTCTCTCAATTATTCTAAACTTGCAAACTATCTACTTGATGTGGTCCAGATAACATTTATTTTTGTGTAAAGACTAAAATATTTGCAAGTTTTCATCAGTAAAGATGCAATACCTGAGCATTAACAAAAAGTTTCAGTGTTCCTGTCAGATTTAAATTACCTGCTCTATGTTTCAGTGGCAGATAGCTGCAGGTAATTCAGCCAACTGTTTCAGACAGCTGAGAGCTCAGTGTGCCTCATGTGCACTTAGTCTCATCTTTACTGACACTTTGTTATAAGTGTAAAGGTCATTATCCAATTCTGGGTTGCAGTGGGCGGCGGGGTGGTGGGAGAGGGGGAGCAGGATACACTTTGGTACCCAGAGAGAACATGCAAGCTCACAGGCCCTAGGCATCTGGTGGATTTGAACCCAGGACCTTATTGCTGTGAGGCTAGGATGCTGACCACATCTGATATTCACCTGATGTTCACAATGGACCACAGAAATCAAACAAACAGCAGGTGGATTCAGAGTGAGGATGGGCACCCATTCACAGTAAGTGGACAACACAGCTGTTTACAGGACACAACAGTTGATTTCCACAAGGCGCCAAGAAGTCTGATATTCAAAAAAAAAAATGTAATTAACTTGTGAAAGTGCTTTCAGAAACTTTCAGTCTATAACTGCACAGTTTCATAAATTGCAAACTTTACTAAAAAACAAGCAGATATCAGATTCTGTTTATTGCTTACTGTTGCACAGTGGGCTGCTCCAGACATTTGTGTAGGATGGTACAGTTGCAGTGATTGGTAAAGGCGGGGTTTATTTAATGCTCTTTTAATCATCATAGATTCTCAGTTTACGCTGTCATTCACAAGCAATTAAAAAGATAAATGCACCAGATTCTCCTGCGTCTTTTTTGAGTTGTCTCCGAAATCCTCCCACTCGTGTTGGAAGGTTTTACCATAATGTGGACCTTAATGACTGTGTTTGCAGAAAAGCTTCTTCAAATCTATGAAAAAAGAAAAACTACTAAGTGAGCATAATAACAATTTCACGGTGCTCCACGTCTGATTGGAAGTGTAGAAAGACACAGCACACACTGTACAACAATCAGTTTAAATGTTTAAAAATTTGCTCAAGGCTACCGAGTACCAGTGTGAAACATCTACCCACATAGCAACCGGTGCTCTGCTTCCTTCAAGGGGCTCAGCACTGCTGACTGTCTGAGGCAGCAGTGAGTCATCAGTGAAGGTAAACTGGTAAACCTTTTGTTCAGTCAAAAACACAAGCCAGTGATCAAAGTGGCTGTAATGGAAAAATTGCAAATGACAAAAACTGTCAACACATAAAGTGTCCCATATATGACTGTCAATGTACTCATGTGACCTGGCTACATTAGCAGTCATATATGTGCCTTACACTCAGTGTAATAAGTTTTAGCTGAGCTACACCTCAGTAAACCTGAATAATCATCTTCAGCAGCTTAGCACTGCAGCCTTAATAAAAATCCCCGGGGTGTTCTGGGATTTTCGGATCCTATTTTGAGTTAGCAGCAGAAGAATCTGTCAGCTAGGAAGCCTGAGTGTGGGACGCGTTTTCAAACTGAGTTTTTAAAATAGAGAAATGTCGATAAAGGTTACTGTGGGTTACAAACTCTCAGGAGGTTTGATAAATCTGCTCCAAATCCTTAAATTGGTCAAACGAGTTAAGGGTGAGACAAATGTCAAGGTCTTTGTAAGGATCCCTGGTTTCTGTTGTAATCTTAATTTTTACTTTGTCCTTGTACTCCGGCTTCTCTTCCTCTCTGTTCCTGTGTATGTGCGCCATGTTTACCTGTATGACTTATTTTTTTGTACCTCTTTCAGTTTATGTTTAAGGTCAACTCGTCCCACCCACTCGGCTTAAAGATGTTTCACCTCACACCTGCTTGCCATGTTGTTTTATGTAGGCTGATATAAACAGGAACATCCTGGTTACACATGTATCTTCATTATCAAGGTGAAAGAAACATTGTGACTTATCAGTCACAGTGCTGGTCACTGTGGTGTCTTTGTGCTGGAGGGAAGGTCCTTTTTAACCTCTGTGTTACAAAGGAAACAACTTCACTCCAAGTAGATTTTAATAAAGTGGGTGGTGTTCTGATATCACCTGTGGGTGCAACAAATGCTGACATTTTAGAAAAATGTAAGCATCTTGGCAGGTTAGATGACAAAGGCAGACGCAATTCATATTACATTCTGCATCGCTTGTCTGTTATGCTGATCTTTTGTTAGTCAGACAGTGCGTGGCTTTGAAGTGTGGGATGACATTATCTTCCTTCCTATCATAAATGATGGTCCAGTGTATCCTCAGCTGAGGGAGGTGAAGGAGGAAGCACCTTTCCTTGGCATTTAGAGAACTCGACCAGCACTTACTGAGGCTGCCACACAGGTATTTTTGGATGGCTTCACTCAGTTAAAAATGTTCCCAAGCAAAATTGCTGTCACTTCAGGATTTTTTAAGATGTTAGATTTTTCATGCTTGTTCTGTGTAACACTTTTTTTAACTGTAAATTTAGAATATAGTTCTTTATTTCACCTCCTTCCCATCAGTGTCAGTGTCAGCAGCTGGGTCCTTTCTGAATTTGATTACAAGTGTGACAAACTTTTGATTGCAATTTAAAAAAAAAAAAACTTCGTCCACTGTCTCACTGAGGAAGAATTTTGTGTCACAGACATAAAGAGTATAAATGATGGCTCTAGTCATTGTAACATCACCCACTGGTGCTGGACTCCACATTTTAAAATTGCAACATTTGCATTTTTTTGGTCTCCGTTTTGCTATTTATTTATTTTTTTACATCACAATTTAGGCTACCATACATACATAGTCTGTTGCAAAATGCTCCAACAACACAAACACAGGGAAGAGGTCCAGTTCAGTGACTTGGAGTTGTGGATGAAGCCAAGGAGACTCAGATCAGCCCCAGCTGACAGGTGCTGGGACACTTGTCAATCAGTGCGCCCACAGTATGCAGGTGGATGAGTTATAAAAAAAATAAATAAACAAACACACTCAGTGCTGTTATGGGTGGAAAAACTGTCCACAGAGACCAGGTTGTAAATATGCTTTCTAATCCTGTAAAGTTGGGTATTGTATTGCCTCCCTTTTGGAGCCAGACTCAAGTGGCAACTAGAGAGTCTTTGTTTTTTGCCACTTCTGTCTTGGCTTCATTTTTTTAAGCTGCAGAAGTTGTCCCTTGGTCATGAATCATTTGTGAGAACATGACAAAGCTCAAGTGCCGAATGGCTTCATCAAAACCACAGCTGACTCTGAGCTGGTCTTAGGGTGAACTGGAGTTTTCCAGAAATCACTCCATAAATGCCAAGACAGTAACCTTACTAGGCTGGATGTAAAAACATTTACAATTCAGTTTCAACACAAATCTGAACTGCACGCAGCTGCATCAGCAAAGCAGGCAGACACGAGATTATGACTGTGCGAGTCTCTCATACATTTGTGCCACACGCTTGTAAAGATTAATGGAAAAGAGTGCATGCGTGGCAGCGGCCTGCATGACAGAATGCCGTCACTTTAACAGATTAATGAAGTCTGCAGTGTTACATATCACAAGCCTGAAAAAGGGCTCATCTCTTTGCTGAGAGTCTTAATTTATAAAACTATGAGGTCAGTTCAGAAATAGACACATCGTCAAAAGGTTAATGTAGGTCTCAGTTTTCCACACTAATGACAGGAGTGAAGAAGATAAATTCATGCTTTTTGTACACAGTGGCTTTTATTCTTGTTACAACTTTGCTGTTATGTATATTAAAGCTTTTACAGGCTGACAGTGCTGCTTTCTGAGTGATGCTTTATTATTTAATTGCAAGTGAATGTGACAGCAATGATACACAAATTTCCCATATTGCCATATTCCATGTTCCTCGGTGGCTTTCCCCAGCATCCGAGAGCAAGTAACGTGCGGGAATTTTGTACTCCCCATAGTGGGAATACCATGCATCAGTTGATGAGACAACATTAGTCACATGTGTGACAATATTTTTTTAATCTACAAATTATAGGGCTGTGGAAAACACATCCGGCCTTTATCAGCAGTGACCTCCAAACTTTGGTTTTTCCCTCTGAGGAAAGTACGCTCTTGGCTGCGTTTCAAAATCTCAGTGCGTTTATTTATTTATTCTTTTAAAAAAGTAGCTTGTGACTGAGCTCTGGGGACAGATGAAATACGGGAAATGAACTAAAGTCAAAGAATCACCTGACATCTCAGCATTAGTAACAAGTTGACAACGCAACTAAAAAGGCTTTCCTTTTTCTATAAGGTGAGATTAGACAATCTTCATTTCCCCAAATGCCATGCTGGTATAAACACACCTCAGCAAGTGACACATTGAAGGATGTCCTTTCTGGTATTTTTAGGTCTGATGTGTTAAAGATTAGCTGGGCTGAGGAAACCCACATGATTTACAGCTTTACACGCCTGCCATTCTTCCATTTACTTTATTTGGGACTGTCACTCCAGTGTTCAGTGTTTCTTTAGTGAGACTACATTTCCACACTCAGGCCTATTTGTCATCAAACACATGATCTCCCGGTGATGCTTTGCAGCACCAATGACAAAAGGCCAAATGATGAACACATCGCGGATTATACATTTTCTGATTTACAGTACAGTACTGTGCAGAAGTCTTGAGTCTTCCTTCATTTCTTTATATTTTGAAAGGACAAAGGAAAATAGGTGCAGTGATTTATTGAAACGTGTGCAAATATGCAGCATATAAAGCAAAAACATGGTTTGTACAGTTCTAACAAGCTTGAAAGTCAATATTTGGTGTGAGCACCTTAATTCTTCAGCACAGCCTGAACTTTCTGAGGCAGCTTTCTTGCAATTTCTTTCTGTAGTCTTCAGGAATAGTTCTCCAGGCTTCTTGAAGGACATTCAAGGCTCTTTTTTTGGATGTTGGCTGCCTTTTGTTCTGTTCTCTGTCAAGATGATCTCACACTGCTTCAATAATGTTGATTTCCGGCTCTGGGGAGGCCAATCCATGGCTGATAGTGTTCCATTGTGTTTTTCTATCCAGGTGCTTTTACTGCACCGGCAGAATGTTTGGGATCACTGTCATGCTGAAAAATGAAGCTGTTGCCAGACAGATGCTTTCCAGGTGGTGTTGCATGGTGGATCATAATCTGATGGTACTTTTCTGAGTTCATACTTCCATCAATTTTGACAAAATTTTCAGCACCACTGGCTGAAATGCAGCTGCAAACCATGACAGAGCCTCCACCTTACAGATAGCTGTAAACCACAGATGACTGTTGTACCTCTTTCCTGACCTCTGTATATAGTTACCTTGATGATGACTTCAAACAAAAATTTCTAATTTGGATTCATCACTTCATCAGACCCATTGCCACAAATTTTCATACAGTTCTTGTGTAATGTGGCATACCTCAGCCTTTCCTCCCTGTTTCCCTTCCTCAACAATGGCTTCTTGAGAGCCACCCTTGCACTGAGACCATTTCTGATGAGGCTTCAGTGAACAGTAGATCGATTACGTGCAGCATCCGCATCACTGCAGATGCAAATGCTGTGGTTGTACTTGGACTGAATGGCCCATAACAACAGGCCAGACACCTCATACTTCTGCATCACCTCCCACAGGATAGTCTGAGGGAAGCGGTCGAATGCCTTCTCCAAGTCCACAAAACACAAGTAGGCTGGATGGGCAAACTCTGACGCACACTTAAATATCTTTGAAAGGATAAAGAGCGGGTCCAGCATTGTGCGACCAGGACAAAAACCACATTTTTCCTCCTGAATCTGAGGTTTGACTAATCGACGTAGCCTTCTTTCAAGCACGCTGGCACAGACCATACCGGGGAGGCTGAGGAATGTTAGGATTATTGTGTAAACTTTCTTACTGAGTTTCGTGTAACCCACGTGATTTTACTGCTGAGCTCAGAGGATGAGGTTTTCCTCCTTGCTGCAAGTAAATCTAGTTGGTGTGTGTTTGTTCCTTGTTGTTTTAAGAATGATTTGAACCGATCAGATGCCCCAATAGTTGGAGCAGACCCTCCGGCCTCCCTTCTTAAAGATGGGGACCACCACCACGGTCTGCCAATCCAATGGCAACCAAGACAGCCCTACAACATCCAGAACAAACAGGAACTCAGGGTAAATCTTGTCCACCCCAGGGGTCCTGCCACCAAGGAGTTGTTTAACCACCTCAATGACCTCACCCCAGTGATGGGCATCATCCCCTTGTCCCCAGACTCTGCTTCCACCACAGAAGGCTGTAAGGAGGTCCTCGAAGTATTCCTTCAACCGCCTGACTATAGCCTCAGTTGAGGTCAGCAGCGCCCCATCCGTACTATACACCATGCGAGTACAGCACTGCTTTCCCCTCCTGAGTTGCCTGCCTCTGGAGTCCCACAGGCTAACCAAGCCTGATAGGACTCCTTCTTGGTGGCTTCCTTTGCATCCAGTGACCACCATCTGGTTCGGGGATTACCACCACGACAGGCACCAACCACCGTGCAGCCACAGCGCAACAATGGAGGTGTGGAAAAAGGCTCCATTCGTACTCAATGTCCTCCTGCCTCCCTCAGAATTCTGTTGAAGTTCTGCCGGACGTGGGAGTTGAAGATCTCACAGACGGGGGCCTCTGCCTCTTTCCAGGACCATTAAATAAAGATGGTTACATTTATTTGAGTTGTAAGTGTTTAATATCTAGGTGTTTTTATGGGAATGTGGATCTTTCAGATCAATATGAGAAGTGATTTTGATCATGTTTCACATTTTATTGTGTCAGGTCGCGTCAGGCACTGGTCTTGGTCTCAACTCGGTCTTGGACACTAAAAGTCTCTCGGTCTCTGGTTAGGTGGTCTTGACTACAACACTGATTGGGACACACAAATCCCCCCACCACGATAAGGTGATGATTCAGGTAGGAGTTTTTATAGATTTAACTAGAGAAATAGGAACAAATTATGTGTTTTGTGACAGGCTACTGGTAAGGAAGTGTCTGAAGACAAAGTTTTAAAATTGGTCCTTTGCTGAGTTGTCTGCTATATGAAAAAGTTTTAAAGATCTTCAGAAAGCCTGGTGACTGATTCAAGACCACTTTAAACCATTATAAAATAGTTTGGATTTTTTTGGAGGTAAAATATAAAGAAATAAAAGGTGACTCAAGACATTTGCACAGTACTATATTACTTTGGTGACAATTTCAAATAGTTCAAACCTCTCACAATGAGTTCAAACCAAACAGAAGGGAATTAAATCTGATTGTCAAGTTTCCTTCATTTTAGAATTATTAGATCTGCTTTTTATATTTTTAAGCTATAGCTTCTTAAAATAGCTCTGGTTTTTGAATAGGAAAATAACCTTGAGTTATTGTGAAATTCAATATTTGTCCAGCAGATGGAGGCAGAGTCACGTCTCTGCTGTGTCACTCGCAATCAGCGTCACATCCTAATTATCCTGCAGCATTTCTTATTTATGCACCACTCCTCCCTCTCTTTTGGCATTAACAACAATCTGTTAGTTTCTTACACAGTTTTAATGTTCAAACAGAATAAAAAAGGACCGCTGAAGAAAAGAAAATATGCATATTTTTCTGTTGAATCCAGTATTTGTCGGGCTGATATGTGAAGACTTAGCAAAGTCCAAATAGAAGATTGCTTTGAACTAGAATACAAGTAGTAGGGATACCAGGCATGAGCATATAAACCTGAAGGGATATGCTGCTTCACATGTTACAGGAGTGTGCGAGTATGTGTGCCTGCAAGCAAATTAATGTGTCTTAAACACCGTAAATGGTAGTTGTGCAATATTTGCCATCTACCATTTTCTGGTAGATAGCAAAAACAAACAGAACCTGGTGAGAAGATGTTGTTTTTGTTGTCCTGATCAATTTCCTTACCCTGCAGAAACCCCTGGATACTCTACATCATTGTTGTCTTGTACACCCCCCCCCCCAAAGGAGCACATTATCTTGCATATTTCCACAGCATACAACAAAGAAAAATGTTTATAATGCTTTCATGTGTTATCCACAGGGAGCAGTTGTGCATGTGTAAGCATATTTTATCATTTATGCCAGTTTTTAGTTTAAAGAAATCCAATCATTTCAACTGTATCTGTGCTGTTTCTCTTCTCTCTGAATGAACAAAAGATGGATACTTCAAGTGAATTACCATGGGCAGTTTTTATGAATACATTTTAGTGAGGTTTAACTCATCTGTGCTATAGGGTAGCTTTCTTCTAGACCTATTTTGTCTGCTTGGATCAGTGGGTGTGACTAAAGCCTAATGGGAATGGATGATTGCTATAAGAGTACCTGTCTGAAGATGATAGCTTAAATCAGTATTCTCTCTTGCAATGAGAAGTGGAAATAAGGGCTGGAGTTAAGGCTGTAATGATATTTATCCCCTGCTCTGTGAAATGGCTCAATCTCCTGAGCTGATTCTCTGTCTGATTGTTATAAATCTATTGGAATCACATTATCCTGGCACCCCCATGACTGACAATTGTAATTGTGAATTTCTGCTGTAAAAAAGATCAATGTTGGTTTTCTGTTAGGCCTTCGTGAACCATTGTATATTGAGTCTGGCGTGCCTATTCACACAGTTTGGACCGAAGATTAGGAATCGACAGTCGTGCAAGCATTACCGTGAAGCTGCATCTGTGGCACAGTGTTGCTTTGACATAAATGCTAATGTCATCACGGTAGCACGCGCACAATGACACTGTAACACGCTGATGTTTAGAGGATATGATGTTTTCCATTTTCACCATCGTAGTATTATAGCATGCTGATTTGCTAACCCCAAAACACAGTTGAGGCAGGTGGAAATGTCGCTTTTGCAAACAGGTCATAAACTAAAGTGCTTGAAAACAATTTAATTTTCCAACCTGATGATGGTGCAACAGAAAAGTCATGCAACCAACAATGAAACCACCTCCAAAGTTATTGGGCTCTATTGTACTGTGGACAGTAAATGCCTGTGTGAAATTTCATTCAGTTCATACAAATGTTATTGAAATTTTTAAGTCTGAACCAAAGATCAACTGAGCGCACACTAAATAGTGCCAGCATTAATAATTAGGTCCATAAATATTTGGACAATGATATAGTTTTTGTAGCTATGCCTCTGTGCACTCTGTGTGTATTTGAGAGTTTCAGCTTTAATTCAAGGACTTTAACAAAAGTATTGCTTTAACCTTTTAGGAATTATAGCAGTTATACACTCAAAAGTAATTGGACAGTTGACATCATTTTCAAATACAGGGATTGTTTTTAATATTTGGGAGAAAATCCTTCGTAGACAGTGACTGTCCGAAGTCCAGAACTCATAAACATCACCAAATGCTGTTTCCTCCATTGAGATGCTCTGCCAGGTTTTTACCGCAGCCACCATCAGCTCCTGCTTGCCTGCAGGTCTGTGTCTGTCTGTGTGGCTTCAGTTCTGTTGGGTTCAGATCAGGTGAATGACTTGGCCAGTGAAGTATATCTCATTTCTCATTTGCTTTGACTCATTATCCATTTACACTGTGAAACAGTGTCTGATCAGTTTTGAAGCATTAGTGTGAGTCTGAGCAGAGAGCTTAGCCCGGTACACTACGCAATCCACCGTGCTGCTTCTATCAGCAGTCACATCATCAATAAACACCAGTGACTCGGCTCCAGTGGCAGCCACACATGTCCATGCCATAACACTACCTCCACTGTGTTTAACAGATAATGTGGTATGTTTCAGATCGCGAGCTCTTTCTCTCCCTCTCCATGCTTTTCTTTTCTCATCATTCTGGTACAAGTTCATCTTAGCTTGTCATTTACTCATAGCCATTTACTTTTGAACCTCTAAAAAAGGTGGACTGTATATTAAAATGTCTGTAATTCCTAAACGGTTAATGGAATACTTCTGCTAAATGTCTGTACTTCAATCATAGATTGATTGCTTGACCTAAAATCCATTGCGGTGACATACAAACACAAACTTATGGCACTACATATAAATATATATATAGTGATGAGGTACAGAATGAAAACCACTGAGAGGTAAGGGGAATAACATTGACCATGTCATTAAAATACAATGGTTTGCTAGAAAACTGAACTACCACCAAAAACTATAAGTGCTGCTAACAAACTGCTCAGGGAACAAGTCAGAGAGCCTGAGGCATTGACCCAGCCTTCAAATTCACATCCCACTCTGATAAAGAACCAAAGCTCCAGTCCACAAAGGCCAGACCACTAAACTATCAGGACCTGAAGAACAATGCCAGATGCCAGTGGTCCCATGGCTATGTCTGGTTTGCACTGTTTGGTGGCAGGATATGCAAAACTGGCCAGGTGGTTTTATGATGCATCTGATTGGTGCTTAAAATGTAAATTTGCCTTTATTTCTTCTCTTTTCTATAACGTATAAGTTTGGACCCTTTACAATATGGTCACAGGAGACTTCCTTCCACTTTTAATGTTGGTAAACTCTCATTCAAAAGAAGAAATCCAAGCACTTTTCTGTACATGCTAAGACAGAATTACTTGTTATGGGGCAGCAAGAGAGATGAAAAATACATCTGCAATATGTTCAGTTTTGAGCAAATTCATCAGAGCACTTAAGCTAAAAGGGTAATTTCATAAATGGAGATGAAATACGTTGACGTAATTTTTCTTCCCTCCAAAGAGATTTTGATAGCCTTTTCAGTGAGAGGGAGCTATTTAGAGTACCGTGTTCCATAAGACCATTAGCTCTAACAAAGAAGTCCTTTTTCAACAGGGAGAATTAAGTATAACACTAAATTTATCACATTTATGTTGCTATAATGAATTAATTTATGCTATTAAATGCAGTGGTAAAAATAGTAGAAGGATTATAAGTCGAAGCCAAACCTCTGTGATAGCCTTGTGGCCTGCTCAACCCCGTGAGCTAAACCGGCACCTGCAGTGGCCCATCATCAAAACATTGTTCTGTCTCAGGCTGTCAGTCAAGAGCACCAACAGAAATTTCAGCTCACAGTGAAACATGTGACACGAGGGCCATTGCAGCACCAGTGGTTTGGTCTTCATGATGTACTTAAAATGTTTCTAAGCTTCCTACAGACAGAGGGCTGTTAAATTATTTGTCTCCTTCCACCCATCTCATTGCACCACTGCCAGGAGTTGTTAGAGTTTGATCATTATAAAATATTTTATCATTGTTGAGGGTCATTAACCATCTGCCATAGCAGTAATAAAACTTAGATGTAGTTCAAACCCCCCCTAAGTAATTCAACAAGCCTTCAGTTGTCAAATTAACATATGGTGACGGTACTCATGGAGGGCAGTGCCAAATATGAGCCAGTTCACCGTGGTGCAGCTTAAACTGTCAATTTCTGCGGCTGAAGTGAGATGAAAACGCTGGAGAGTTTTAACAACCACATCGGTGATATGAGTGCATGTTCGTTTAGCTCACTGGGAGTTGGAGCCTGCTAAAGACAGACTGCCGAGGACGAACAAGGGCAGCGGGAAGAAAGCACAGCTTAAAGCTAATCGTAATCCCCCCACACTGCATGTTAGTGCTCACTTTGCCCTAGAGAGCTCTTATGGCTTATCAAGACAGGAATGAAGACTTAGGCTGCACTGATTGTGTTTAATTAGGAATCACTAGTGAATGCCTTCTGTGAGTCTAATGTCGTGCTAATAGAGGATAACATGTCTTAAGAGACCGGGGTCATTTTGGAAATGCCTCTCATGACTGTGATACACACATAAGAGCTGCTTCCTGATGTGGTTTGCAGAGGTTATATGCATGTTAATTTTACTAGCCAGTCATTTAATTAAAATAGTACGCATAAGTGAGCATGCATTCCTCTGTAGAATGAACCAGTTCCTGCCCCGGTTCCCTTTTGTGAAAGATTTTTAATACATAGAAAATGGCCGAAAAGGGCCCTCACAGTGACAGGTGATTTTTAGTAAATCTACACAAAGAAGGGCATTTTACAGCCCCTAACTTTACTGCTCAAGATCTACTGAATAAGAGACACAACACTAATAGTCGACAGCCATACTATTAGCTTTGTGAGACTGTGTTCTGCACACACTGAGGCTGCATTCACAAAAGATCATAACCTAAGGCTAGAAGTAGCTCCCAACTGGCCAACACCAAATGCACACAGTGCGTCATTTGTAAAGCTGGGACTCCTTCACTTTTAGTCTGAAGTTATTCACTAAACATTTTAGCTTTATAAATAGCTCCGCTGTCTGAGGGAGGTTAGTTGTGGCCCAGAGGATACATAAATAAAAAAGCTGCTGCATTTACTGTGCCTTTTCAAATAATACAACAAGAACTATAATGTCTATATTGTGGGTGGTCTTTTTTGGCCCGTCAGTACATTGACTAATCCCATGACAATAAAGATGATGATCTTCACATTTTTCTCTGCTACTTGGTTAAAGAATATATACAGTTCACTGTAATGATAAGCAGAATTTAAAACACAAAGTATCCTTCAATTATTACCCACTGCAACACACAGATAAACACATTTCAGTCAGGACCACTACAGCCAAAAGAAGACTGTTATTTCTATCTGCAGTTATTCATATTTGGCAGTAAGGCTCTGTTCAGGAACCTCCCTGCCTTATGTGGAAAGCTGGAAGTGGGCTCAGATGCAGAGGGATCCTGGCATCAGTGACATTCAGGATGAAACAGGGAGCTAGGTTGAAAGTGGCTTGCAAAGTGGCTTGCAGAGCACAGCAACTGCGGGCTGTGGAAATCAGTTTAAAATAGCATGCTCTATCTGACATGTACCAATTTAATGTGTGGTGGGGTATGAGCTGATGTAGGCTGGAACTGTGATTGGGCAGCTGAGCTTGACTTTGTGGCTCCGTCAGAACTAAAACTATGCTCAGTATGATTTTGAACATGTAAAACAGGGGTCATCAACTACATTTGTCCGAGGGACGGAATTTTTCTCGGCAAACAGTATGAGGGCCAGATGTTCTCATAAGGTAAAATAAAAGGAATATTGTATCCTATGTAATATATTATCATTTGATATATCAATTTTCCTTTCAAATTTATACTATTTTTAATGGTGTGATGTGCAAGTCTTGCACTTACATGCACTTCTCAGTTATACTGATAGTTGTTATGGAGACAGCGCAATTGTGCTCATCATGGATATAATGAGCACAGGAAACAATAAAATGTTACATGAGAGAAACGAGTTTATCTCTGCATACTTTACTTTTCAGAAGGCGTTTTTTTTTTTAAAGATTATTTATTAAATGAGCAATAAACCCTCTAAATCTGCCTGGACATTTTTTCTTTTGAAAGAGCTTTTATCTCTCTCTCTCTCTCTCTCTTTTAATCTGGATCTTAGGGTAAATTTTAGTAATTTTATTTCACAGGCAATGTGGAGGTCCCTTTCTTCAAAAATATTATAAAGCAGTTTACCTACTTTTTAATAAACAATTTTTTGTTTTGAGGCAAAACCAACAAAATCTTCGGTCCATCCTCTGCCCAGTGTGAATGAAAGCAAAAGGCCCAAATATCAGACTCTGACAGAAAGATTTCAACATAGATTCACGCAGTACAACCGCAATGGCAAAAATGGCAACACATTAATTTTAACAATATTAGAAACACCGAGCCACCTACCCGGTCCGGTCCACCGCAAGCAGACAGTGAGAGACACGCGCAGGCCGGGGAGTACGCTAGGCAGCCCGGTAACGATCCTTCCGCAGGTTCACCGCCGGAAAAACTTCCTTTAAACTTCCAACATTCTGTCTACACAAAACAAGCTCACCTTCAGCTGTGTTTACAATCTGATCATCACCGACAAAAGCCGGCTCCTCAGTGCAGCCACAAAATGCTTGAAGTCCGATCTTTATGGGGAGAAAATTGACTCAAAATGTTAGTGTGTCTGTAATGCTGGATTTGTGCGTAACTCGAATATCTGTGCGTCTGTAATGCTGGACTTGTGCGTAACTTGCTGGATTTGTAATTTTTTGTAATACACGAATCACCTGATACACAGGGACAAAACTAAAGTTACGACTGCACAAAGTTTTTTTTTTTTTTTGCACAAAGTTTTTGAGACACATTTCACGCTTCCGGAGAGCTCCCAGATTCGTGTGTAACTTGGTGCGTTTAAATGCTGGTGCAAAGCTGGGTCATCGGAGTATTGTTCGGGGTTTCTCTGTTAGCTAGAACTCTTCTTTATGTGAGATAAGCTACTTCAGCTGTTGGTAGCTAAGAAAGTACAGCTTAAGACAGTACACTCCAGATCTATGAAAGCTATCTCTAAATTTATCTCCAGGCTCGGATATTCTTATGATGTCGACCAGCGTGTCTTAGGAATCCCCCCCATATATATGTATATATATATATATATATATATATATATATATATATATATATATATATATATATATATATATATATATATATATATATATATATATATATATATATAGTATACTGTTCACAAATCTACATAAACAAAATGAAGACAGTTTTGGAAGAATGGAGGTTCAGTCGTCAATGCTGGAAGACATTTATTATGTTTTAGGTAATCAGCTTACATCAACTTTTGAGGATTTGATGTGAGTAACAGTTCCTTTACAAGTTACAGTATTACTAAGCTTCTTGTAAGTAACATTTTAAAGAAGTTCTCATCACCCTGGAAGAGTAAATCAGAATTTGTCAGATCACATGGCCTGTTGCCATGGGTACAGATGGTATACCATAGGTATCTCTAAACATCTAATCAATTCAGCCAGGCTTTTTCGATTAGCCTCACTGATAAGGGGTTTTCCGAACAGCTTAGTCTAAATATCTGGAGTTGTCTTCACGTTGAGTGTGTTAAGTTGTGCCATCCTATTAATTGAATTTGTGTTCTGTCTATATAGTCAAATTATATTTCCATTGTACCAAAATACTGTATATAATACCAAACTTGTAATAAGTTGCCTAGTTTCTTGATAGTGTAATGCGTCACTTAAAGCAAACGTTTATTTTTGTGTTTTGAAGGACTTGCTGACACTAATTTCATACAATGGAGTGAAACCAAGATCAGTGGGTATGTATCTAAGCATTACAAAACAATAAATTTAGAATGTTATTGTTTGAACTTGACAGTGGCATGGCCCATTTGAAGTTGCATTGGCAAAATAAAAAAAATGGAAACACAAAATGGTATAAAACATTGCAATATCAGTGTGTGCAATATCCATATAGCAAAGGACTGTTAAGCATGCAATAATTGTCTGCTAATAAATTCCAAGTGTTCTAACTTGCATTTTGCCAGAAGTCACACTGGACACAAATGTCAAGGTCAAAGAATAATGATTCAATATTGCTCCTGCTTTGTAATGCTTAGAATACATACTCCACTGATCTTGGTTAAGCTGTACTGTCTTAGCTACCAACAGCTGAAGTAGCTTATCTCACATAAAGAAGAGTTCTAGCTAACAGAGAAACCCCGAACAATACTCCGATGACCCAGCTTTGCACCAGCATTTAAACGCACCAAGTTACACACGAATCTGGGAGCTCTCCGGAAGCGTGAAATGTGTCTCAAAAACTTTGTGCAGTCGTAACTTTAGTTTTGTCCGTGTGTATCAGGTGATTCGTGCGCAACTTTAGTTTTGTCCGTGTGTATCAGGTGATTCGTGTATTACAAAAAATTACAAATCCAGCAAGTTACGCACAAGTCCAGCATTACAGACACACAAACATTTTGAGTCAATTTTCTCTCCATAATTTTCTCTTCCATAGATCTTGCATTCTGATTGGTTACAGGGACATAGAGGCATTTACGGGCAATTTGAAATCGCGGATGCAGGCTTTTGATGATTCAGACTAGTCAGACACGGCTGTTTAACGGGTTATGACGATTGATTGGCGTATTGTACCTGTGGCAGTACTCTTTGGGGGCCGGATGTTAAGCTATCGCGGGCCGCCAGTTGAATTGGGTTTTTTTTTCAGCTGGAAATTATGCAAATATGATAAAGGATACATTGTATCCAGCAAACTGTCATTTGGCTTTTGTTGAGAAGTGGAGTGCAGAGGTGGAGACCCACATGCAAAATTCAGGAAGCAGAATATTCCAAAACAAGGAGTACTCTAATGGAAAATATGGAAAACAAACAAAAAAACAAAACACAAAGCGCAAGTGAAACAGGTGATCACAGGCAAGGGACACGACAACGGGGAACACAGGAATTTATATACAGAGGACTTATTACTCACTAGAGATGGAGGCAGAGGAACAGAGGTGAAAACAATTAACCGGTGAAAACCGTCAGGGAGTCCGGAGAACACAAACAGGACGCAAAACACAAGAGGTGAAAGCAAACTAATCGCCAACGTAAAACAGAAAATGATCAGAAGACAAAAACACTGAAAACTTCACATTAGGCACAAACTGACAGATGAGACAGAGGGAAGAAATCAGCAACTAATAAACAACTAAAGAGACCCCTATGAACAGTAAACTCAAAACAAAGATCAAAACTCAATAAAACAAAATCAAAACTACAGCGAAACTGTAAAGAAATTAGAGGTTCTCATTATTCCAAAGGATAAAGCTGACTGGCATACAGAATGCAGCTCAGACAGGAAGACTGAGATGACAGAAGATGGAGTCATGCGGTTGGGGTGTGGTGGATTCTTAAAAAGTATCAGTAAGAAACCTAAAGAAATAAAATGTTCATATTGATGCTGATTAAATATTGAAGTGCGAAATACAGATGCCACTGCTCACAAATGACACTAGAAATTCCCCCTGAGCTCTACTAAGTCTTTCATCTCATCAACTTTAATATTATGATTTTATCTCATGTATCTCAGCAGCATCTGTTACAACCTGTTAATCTCAAGATATGATAAACCCAGAGTGTGCTACATGCCCTGCACCAGACAGCAAGCTGGCACCGTTAGTGCCTAGATTGATGAGTGTTAATGTGGGTCTTATATAACCTGCTAAACAGGTTTAGGGTCACTGTGTTGGTCTGGTTTTGTTTTGTTTTTTTGCGAGGCTTTAAATTTGATGTTACACATTTCTCTGGCCGAGTTCAGTCTGATTATCAGGAGACTGACAGAAACTGCAGTTGCACAGGCACAGATTTGCCTCGCTACACATCAAAAGAACTAAAACAACATGAAAGAAAAGAAGGAAATCTTTTAGATTAACCTAGGAGAGGTGACAGTTTATGCATTATAACTTCTTGTACAGTACAGCCACTGTGTGAGCCATTTTATCAGGTTCAGTGGATTTGATCCTCACCATTCACACAGTCCATCACCCCACAAAATGCATTATTCCCTTGACTTTCATTCATCTCATTCAGTGCATCAAGCGGCACAGCCCAGCCACAGAATTTAAGATATTATCGTAGATCACTCCATCTTCTGGGCGATTTAGGACAACGTCTCTGGTCAGACCTGTCGCTTGTCACCCTGCATGTCTTTGATGCTTTATGATCTGTGAAATAGACCCTGTACATTATTCTCTTCTCTTCTCTCTCTTTCTCTTCTCTTCTCCTTCTCTTCTCTTCCTCCTTCTCTTCTCTTCTCTTCTCTTCTCTTCTCTTCTCTTCCTTCCTTCTTCTCGTCTCCTTGTCAAGTAGGCCACATGAGGAGGATAGCCACTCACACATAGAAAAGCCACGAGGTTATCAGCTGTGTCAGATAGTCAGTCAGGTTGAGTAACGGTGCAACAATGTCAGGTTAGACTATCAGGTAGACTCTCATTCCTGAGCCTTGTTCCCTGTAATTTGTTTTCGCTGTCATATTGTCACAGCGGCAACAACAGCCGCTACAAACAAGGAATGAAAGAAGTACTCCATACCTCTCTCTCTCCATTAGTTTCAAAGTCACGCTGTCTGTTGTGCAGATTCACAGTCCTCCAGAAACCTCTTCGGAAAAAACACACTTTCTTCACACAAGTCAACTGCGAGGTGCCAAATTAAATATTGTATAGTCAACGAGTTTACAAAATATATATGAGCCGAAAAACCAGGCATTCAACTTGTTTTGATCTTTGCTGGAAGTCAGATTTATTTATACAGTATAGCTTTCATCAAAAATTCCTCTCTGCGAGAGATCTACAGAGACAACCCAACCTAGATCTTGTGAAGATCTAGAAAGAGAATATAATGATAGATTTTGGCATAAAAAAAAAAAAAAGAAATACAACAAGAAAACAAAACAAAGCCCAAATAAAAAGAGAACAACATCCAGCTCTACCCATCTACCTTGCCCAATTTACTCAGCATGGCCATCTTAGAACATGAGCGGCAAGAGAAAATAAAGTGTATGGCAAATCCCATTTTATGCCTCCAGTCGGTGTGAAATAATGGAGAAAGAAAGCATTAAAAAACATGTGACCTTCACTGTATTAGCATGTGTGTATGTGGACATGAATTTTTCATTCATTTGTTTGTTAAATCTTTAAACGATGAGGATGAGATTCGCTACAAGGAGGCCATTTAATGCAGGGCATGCAATCCAGAAGCCCCCGAAATTCAACCGATTTGTCTCAATTTGCCCATCAAAGCCCTCTGAGCATCATCGCGATCCCCATCTCTGGGTGAAGATGACTTCATTGTAGCCACGGAGAGTGGGATCTGACAGCTGAGTGGAAGGGCTGGAAAGGTGGAAGGAAGGTAAAGCAGAGGAGTGTGCAAAAGACACCTGAATTGAGAGTAATGAATCGGAGAGGAGCACAGACATCTCTTTCATCTTCAGGCAGACTTCGAACTGCTCTTTCATCATCGTCATCTGAAAAATGCACAGTCGCATTTACCTGCAGAGAGGAAAGACACGTTTCACTTTCAAAGAATATACTCACACTTTTCCACTTTTCAGGTCCTGCAGTGTTTGGAAAGCAGAGTGAGGAGTCATTAAAGACTACCACTGTGAGGAACAGAGGGCAGGTGACAATTATTTACCCTGAAAATTAGCCTCGTTATTGCGTTGCCAGATGAATGTGTGTGGAAATTAAAAGTGAAAGTCTCGTAATGGCAGGCTTACAACATAACATAACAAGGGCATGGCATGAGTCAGGAGCAGTTCCTCCATCCAAGGGCCGGAGAGAAAGCAAATGCGGCGAGCTAAAGCTTCTAATGTTTGGTCTGGAAGCCCTAAAATATTCGAAGGGAAGGCGGTTTCATTCTTAGTTGTATTCCTTCTGGTCGCAGTTCAAGTCCAAGTTAGTATCTAACTCTAGCTGGCATTTCAGTAGCCATGCCTGCAGATGTGGCTCCGGGGCTGGCAGTGTGACTCTGTTGGTGCATCACTTTAGTAACGACTGTGATATCTCAAGCACTTATCGGATGGATTCCCCAGACTCCCCGTAGAGGAGGTAAAGTGAACCAGCTATTTCAGTGATCGCCTCAGCTCTACCATGAGGTATATTCACATTTCGAAGTGGAAACATCTCCAAAATTATTGGGCCTGGATTCCCTACGGCAGGTCTGTGATATATCATCATCTCCCAAAGGGCAGTATCTTACTAAATTTGGCGTACCCCTGGAAGTTTTGATTCAGCGCCATCAGAGCGACTCAAGTTCAAAAAAAAAAAAAACAAAAACAAAAAATGGCCCCAGTCCAGTGAAATATATCCCCGCATCTTCCCAACTGATGGATTCTATCTTGTGAAGTAACATTTGTGCTTTTCTGATTTGCTATGATGTGAGATGAGGTGTGACTCTAGCCGTTGTTCATCGATGAACCTTTATTTCTTCTCCATCATTTTGGATAACTATTTCCCTTTGTATCTAATAGTGGCTCCAATGGTGAGCGTGTTATTGCAGTGGCCTGACAGAGTGACAGAACCCTGGCTTCAGTCTCTGGGGGGGTACCATCCCTTGGGGGGTCTGTGAATAAAGGAGCAGCTAAAAGTATCCTATTGCTTTGTATCTAAAGACATTCCCATCAGCCCCAGGTGTACTTTGAGTTCATGGCTAAATAGGAAATGTTACCATACTAGGGAAGACTGTCCTCTTTCCCAAGGCATTAGATACTGACATTATGGCAAAGCTGCTGGCTTCCCAGAGATATGTGCTGTGACCTTCACCAGTTTGGCGTCACATACGGACTCCTGGTCAACAGCCCTTAGCACCACCTTTAAATGCATTGGCTACCCTTAACTGAAAGTCTTCAGTGTGCAGGTTAATATGTGAATGATCATATTTTACACAAACCATCTTTTCCTAAACCTAACCAAACATTACATGTAACTAAACTAAACTAAATAGAGAGTTAAAACTATGACAAAAATCTGTTGGTTGACAGTCTTCAGCCTCTTCCTGTCTTCTTGTGTAGACTTTGATTTTCCAAGCAGGAGCCTTTGCTCTTGATGTCCAGTGTAGCAGCCTTTGGTGCATCAAAATAAGAATACCAAAAGACACATTGGGCATACTCTGGAGATGCCAGCGGCTTTGAAAAAATAACAGTATTTAGTGCTCTGAGTATGAGAACAGTTTGTACTGAAAGTGTACTCATGTATAATCCAAAGGAATTTTTTATTTACAGTTTCATTTCTTTTTCATTTTCCCAACCAGCAAAATATTAGGCCAGCAAACCATGTACTCATGGACCAAATAGAAGTCTTTGTACTCAGAACGCAGCATAAACCCATTTTCCTTCAGTCTCTGTCTGTGCTCTTTTTGTCTCTATATGTGTATAATACAGAGATATATCTTTGTATATAAAACAGATAGATAAAGGTGGGGAGGGGTGCAGTAGTTAACTCCGTCCCCTCACAGCATGAAGGTCCTGGATTTGAATCCACCAGCTGGTTGAGGCCTTCCTGAGTGGAATTTGCATGTTTTCCCTGTGCCAGCGTGCTTTTCCTCCCACAGTCCAAAGAATGAATGTTAGGTTAGCTGGTGATTCTAAACTAGCCACATGTGTGAATGTGAGCATGAATGGTTGTCTCTCTCTGTGTTAGCCCTGCAATAGACTGGTGGCCTGTTCAGTGTGTACTCCACCTCTTGCACACATTAAAGCTTGGGCTAAGTCAAGTTGAAAAACATTTTCAGTGTAAATGTCTTTTTTCTAACAGATATAGACTTTACCATTCAGCTTGCAGCAAGATCCCAGCTGCACACAGCAGCAGATAGCTGTTCAGCCTCAGCTGCATTTTCAAATTTTTCTCTAAACAGCTACGATGTTAAAAGAAAATAAAGAGCCCATGTGTATGAGCATATTTTTTTGTGAGTCATTGTGCAGCTGAACTAAGGCTCAGTGGCCTTACTTGGTATACAAACGAAAAAGACATGAAGCGCTCGGACCACCTGACTGGATTTACTGTGACCCACTTAAGCTGACTGCTGCTGCTGCTTCTGCACAGACAACCTACTAAAGTCCTTAATTGAAGAGACAGCTTAGTGAGGGAAGACACCGCAACTTTCAAAGGGCATTTAGGTAGGTGGTTTATTTTCACTCGAGGTGAGCTTAGTCATTGGCTTAGTCATCAGTAATGTGACTTCACCCTGTTCACCTCTGCTCCGAGACGGGCCCGGATTTACCACAACAGTCATTATTACAGTGGCAGACATATAAATCTACTCTCAGGAATCAACAGTCCACATCTTGATCTACTTATTTATTCTGCTGGTGAATTGCATTTGGAGAGATTAATGGCTTGTGATTTAGGGACATAATTACCACATCCAGTGGAGGTTTTTGGAGCTGACCGTGAAAAGGGCAGTTTCCCCTCAATAATTGGCCACAGGATTCCCTGGCTGTGAGATTGCTGTTTGTCCAGTTATGGCAGCTTCTGCTTTCCAGAAGTCCCAGCAGGGCTGGAAGTGCTGATTCTGAGTGCTTTTATACGAGAACTATTCGCTGTTAATCGCAAAATGGTCTCCAGATGCCCGTTTTTGCACAAGTCAGCCTCAGTTTGATTAATGTGATGTAGGAGTGCTGCAAGTGCTGCCAGCCTCAGAGGTGTCACCCAACACTGCTGAATAAATGAACACAACTAATTGTTTGTTTATGATTTGAAATATTAATAACAATGAATATATGAGGCAGTCAATTCAAGTCACCATTTGGGACAAATGTGGGCTGTGGCTGACGCAGCTTCATTTAACTGTTAACAGGAAGAGCGTCGGCTGCACTGGCATCAGGACACAAATTTCATAAATGTTGTGGCTACATTAAGTGGACTTTAATGTAATTATATTATTCCCTTAAGAAAAAGAAAGTGTGTCTATTTATAATTAAAGCAGCTTACATAATGCTTCTGGGAAGTTGTGGGGGGTAAACATTTGAAGGGGGAAACTGCTCAAGATCTTAGTGAAGATAGCAACTTCGGAGATGATGAAACATTATCCAGCAGCTTACTGCACATTGCACATCTGCTTCACTTTACTGTATGTCATTCACACAGAAAAACAAAGAGGGATGCTATCGCGGTTTTATAGTTACACGCACATAGAAGCCTTGGAAGCAAGTGAAAATAGCCTTGAGGATTATCATTAAGTATGATTGCACTTCAAGGATCCTCAAGTTCCAAGCTGACACGTTGTCCCGAGTCGCTGATTAATGGACTATTATACAGTATGTTCTGCTCTAGAGCCACTTAGAGGAAACATTAGGGTTTCTACAAGCAGCAGGATAATGAGTACAGAGAACATACAGTGCCTGTGAATGAGCCCTGAAAAATCCAAACTGAGTGGTTGTCTTCAAATGTTGCAGCTTGGAGCTCTAGTGGGCCTCATCAGGATTTCTGCTCTCTGCCTCACTAATGCCGCGAGTTTAAAGAGGATGACGCTGAATCAGGAGACTAAATCCCAACTCCCTGGTGGAGCGAACCCCAGGCAAAGTTTTGTTTACGCTGTGCTTTATCAGTGATCTTGGAAGCATTGTAAATCCTTTGCATCTCCTCTTTCATCTCAATACAGCACCTTGATCCTCACTGCGTCATTAGCACTGCGGCAATAATGAGAGATTCGGGTGAAGAATTGCAACCTTCTGGTTGCTTTGTATGGTGTGTGTGTGTGTGTGTGTGTGTGTGTGTGTGTGTGTGTGTGTGTGTAGAGGAGGCTCACCAGCACTTCTCATTATAAACAGACTATGTAAATCCAAAAGCCTCTGTTGTTGTTAATCTTGGTAAGGAAGCGATCCTCAACATTTCATTGTGCAGCACATGGCTCTCAAAATGAAATAAGATGATGATGCTGATTATAGCTGATAGTGAGAAACCAATAGCCAGGTCTGATATATGCTGAAGCTTCTAATCAGTAACTTCATTTTGTTTTATCGTGCAGTGGACAATATTCCAAGTAGCAAAACAAACCAATTTTTTTTTTGCTCTGCAGACAAAGTTATTTCCTAGCTGACATTATTATTGTGTCTTTTACATATTTTATGATGCTTTCTCCCTTCCTCAGTGTTCAGTTTGATAAAAACTGAAGGCAATGGTTATTTTGTTGCAAAGACAAGTCATTATTTTTTCTAACCTTTTTTCTCACATAAGTACTTCTTGTATCTCAGAGTTCCCACTTACTAGAGCATTTGTGAGCCCGCATGACTGACAGCATTTCATCGGTCCGTCAGCCTCAGCTGCTTTCTGTTTTATTTTTAGTGTCAAATGGTGGTCCACAGTTCATGCTGATTGAGAGGATGTTCCGCCCTGTCACAAGTAAGATGCTAAGGGAAACACTTAATAGTTGCTACTTTTGACATGAAAATAGGCACATTTTAATAATGCACTACTGACAGTGTCACTTCAGTCTGAAAACGTCAGTATTGCGTTAAACAGCCATCAGTCAAACACTAAAACAAAGCAGATGTTGGGGTGCAGTTTAGAGAGGCTGTATTTCATATCTTTATAAGCCCTGGCACCACATTCAAACATTAGCGTGTCTGATCTCGTTTGGTTTTTCAAGAGCCTTATTACATTGCTGGATTGGCGTCACATTATTTGATGTCTTATCATTATTCCAGTCTACATTAGGCCCCTTATTACTGCTGGCAGAGCATAGCCCCACTCTTAATTTTCTAAATTAACATGTCCTTATGCTAATTGAATGGGGTTTTAATAGCTCTCAGTAGAGAGAATTTCAAGTGAAAGGGAGTAAAGTTATATGAATCTCCCCACTGGCCACCCACATCTCCTGTAGACAAAAGGATGTCTTGCTAAACACTAATAGCACCTGTGGACATACCGTACAGACACAAAGCAAACAATCACATTCACCAAGCAGTCTGTTTAAAGATATAAAGCCCAGCAAGGGCTTTGCAATTAAGAAAAAACACCAACAAATGAGAGACATGACCCTAAATTGAAATATAGCGATCAATAACCTGTTTTTGCTCCTCTGCACGCAGAATTTCCCATAAAGGACTCAAGAAATTTGACAATCTACATTTAGTTTCCAAGGAATGATCCCTCCTGGCTTCTAAAGCAAACTGTCTGGGCTGTTCTTGACATATCGTCAGCTATTATTCCTGATACCTCCCATGGGGTCGTCCTCTCCATAAACTTTTCCCTTCACTGAGCCCCTGCCTCCCATCACCAGCATGCTTGTTAAACAGACACACACATTAGTCTAACTCATGTTTCCTCTGAGGCCCACTAGCCTGCCAACCCAAAGCTCTCGCATATCACTCAGCCTCTGCCCTTCTGTATGTGTGCATAGCGGCTTGCATTCATGCCCTTCCCACAGATAAAACCTCTCAAAGTAAGTGTGTACATTTTCTTTATCCCAGCATTGTACACTGTAACCGCTTTGCTTTGAACAGTAGAAAATTTGACCCAGAACCCATTAGCAGATGAAGATATATATGAATTCTGAATAAAGGTTGAAATATCCAGATAAAGTGAGGGTCTTGTAAATTGTATTTTGATTCGTAGTTTGACTTATTATTAATGCATAAATCTCTGCAAGTGGAACTGAAGTCAATAACATTAATGTGCCTGCAAAAAAGTGTTTAAGGGTCAAGCACATTAAAACTATTTGAAAGCATTGACTAGAGAATTAAAAAAAAGAAAAAAAGAAAAGTAACTTACCTCAGGGCGTGCTGAGCACCTCCGATCAAAGCCAAATCAAAACATCAGTGAGATGAACTAAATCTGCAAAACTAACACACAGGATGTATTACTGGATCTGGGTCAAGTCTGTGCAGCGCAGCATCCTGTTCCCCTCAAACATCATGCTCCTGGTGGACAGCAGACACGGCCTATTACACACCAGTAGGAGCATGAACTGATTAGGCCCTGTACTGGTCCAATCCAGTTTTTGGTATTTTAATATAATGATTGTATGATTAAAGTTTCACCAGTAAAAGCAGCTGGTTGCCCTCTTGGTATATTTTATTAACTTTGAATTATTGACCTAACTAAAAGGATTTTAAATATTGCATGCAGGGAAAGTACGGGTGTCATATTTTTTTAAAAAGCAAATTGTAGTAAAAGGATGTCTGTGCTGGTTCTCAGTCATCCAGGTCACGGTAGTCTCAAGAACTGAAAGGATATTCAGAGATCACAAATCATTGGAGCTTGTTGGAGCTAAAAAAAATGTAACTGGTTGGAAGTGTGACAATCATGGTGACAATGTAGGGTCAAGTAATTAAGGTGCCAGTCACACAGGCCAGGAGAGCAGTTACTGACCCTCTGGAAACCACTGGTCACAAGGGAGAAACGTGCATTCCCCGACTGGCTGGCAAAAACCTCCTTGTGATTGCTTTGTTTGCTAACAGGTAGCCACAGTTGCCTGTAGTATGCATGGAACATGCCATCATGTCTATAAAGACTGGTCAGCTACTCCTCGAGCAGCAGTGAAACAGTGAAAAGTGTGACACAAAACAGAAATGGAGACCGTTTTCCTTCAAATTCAAAGTTGCACTTTTTGAGTTGGCTGAGGCACATTTCCTCTGATCGTAAACGTTTTTCATTTCCGGTTTTACTACAGCTCAGCTAGCAGTTAACAAGTGTTTGCAGCCAAGTTGGCATCTTCCACGCAAACTACAGACGACCGAGGATCTGCTTGCGACCAAAGCAATCGCAGGGTGGTTTTTGGGCAATAAGCGACATTCAAGAATCACTTGACAACCAGTCAGGGAATACGTATTTTCCCCTCACGACGGCTGATTGTATCACGCCCAATATGGCGGGCAACTTTTGAGTAATGTGCACATGATGTCACATGTGAAACCTGTTTTTATCTGTGCTTCTGACAGAAATTTGTTTGAGGATGATGAAGAACTTTGACTCAAACTGAAGCAAAATTAAGCAGAAACTTTTTTCAAACTCACCTCAAGGATGAGGTGAAGAACTTAAAATCACAACCTGCCTCCCTAATCTGAGCCTAGAACAACAAAACTCTCCGTTCTGTGTTTTATTTCTTCTTCAAATTTACCCCAAAGGTACCCTGGACTGCTTCCAATAATGCTAGACCACATATTTACACCCAGATGCAGAGCATTTTCTTGTTCAAAAGATTTCAAAAATTACACCAGATGCTCACTATTCAACCCAAGGAATTAACTCTTGCCTGGATGAGATCCAGAATAGTGTTTTCTTCACACAACCTTTTCCCTGCAGCCAGTTGAAACACATAGAGCAGCTTTGGCATATTAAATTACTGCTATAACAAACTCGCACACATAAACAGCTTTTAAATTCTAAAATGAGAGGATGAGAAAAAGACTGGGTTGTAAGTGGGTCATTCTTAAAAGGCAGGTTTTAACATAAACTAGCCAATACCAGAGCCCCTGAGGCCTGATGGCTCAGTAACAGAATGACAGCCTGGAGACAATAAAGCTGTGCTTCAAAATTGACCAATAACATTGCAAAAAAAAAAAATCAATGTTTAAGCTTAAAGGCAGCCTAAGGAGGATGCTAAAACAAGCAATGAAATCAGTGCCTTGAGCATATTTTTAGGCTTTGCCACTCAATTCTTTGCCATGCAAAGTGAAAAAAAGGGCTTATTCCCCATAACACTGCAGCATGATGCATCATAACATGAATGACAGTAGGACAGTGATAGTTGTAGTATGCTCAGCACCTCATCTCACAATCAAAAATCCATCAGCTACCTCGTTCACATTCATTCTGAATGACAGCATCAGAGCAAATTGTGCCTGGCTTTAATCTTGGGAGCAACATGTCTGGTGAATCCTGATGAAGCTGTGTCTTTGCTACAAGCTCTTTAGATGCTAGTCTAATCAAAGCCGCTCCATGCTGCTAGCCTGTGGCTCAGCTCTCGACAGCCCTCGGGGGATTAAAGCTGATTTCCCTTTTGGCCAGAGTCACACTTGTGAGGGTCCACCTTGCTCTGGTGCAGGGTGAGAGTACTATCCTTGTCACTGACACCTTGCTTACTGTTGTTTGATGCTGGGCATGTCTCTGCGGCACCAAGGCTCATCTATCACAGTAACTGTGAATGGCATATGGGGACAGCAGAGAAACAGAGGAAGGCTACTCCCAACCTCCCCCTTCTTTCACTATATACTTAGTAATCTGTGCTAACACTGTTCCCTGAATGGAGAATGGAGACCTTGTGTTCTGAGGCTCCAGATGGGCAAGAACAACACAGCACACACCACTCTCTACTGGGATTGAGGTTAAAACTGTAAGCCAAGCTAAGAAGACTGAGGTTTTTTCTGTGTAAAAATGATTCAAATGTAAATTGTCCTGCTAAAGCAGCTTTTATGAGTGTCAAACTATCAGCGTTAAAAAATTAGGAATATATTTTGGGAGACTTTAAATGGATTTTTCTTTATTAGGTAATTTTCAGGAGCTTTAAGTCCATTAAACAACACCAAAAGTATTGTAAAAACACTGAATTTAATTGCACATTGTGTATGTACAGCACAGTCTTGGACAACAAACCACACACTTGATGCAAACTGATCCAAGCTGACAATGGATACAGGCCTGTTTGTGGCAAGGAAATAGTACAAAACATCAAACGGAGGTTATTAACTACACAGTTTATTTGCCTCGTACTCCATGTAGTTTGGTTGTCTGGCACTAAAAGTTTGCAGGGCAGTGAGTATCCTGGTCACGTCTGCACTGGACAGTTTGAGTCTGTGGCGGAGCAGACAGGCAAACAGATCCACATGAGGGGCCCCCGGAGGCGAGAGGCGGTTAACCCTGTAGCGCAGCTCCACCAGCTGCAGCAGGGCCGAGTCCTGTGATCCCTGAGTGTATGGGTAGTCTATCTGCAGAATCAAGTCCTGGATCGCCTCGGGGTCAAAGTGCACGCTGTAACCGAACAGCTGCATGCTGTTCACCTTCATGTAGCCGATGTTGTTGGAAGGCTCTGCTTCCTCCAGAGGCTCATAGTACAGTGTCATGTTCCTGTTTCCTCCTGTCACTCCCACAGGGTCCCTGCTATTACTCCTCAGGTAGAAATGAACTGTCTCAAAAAAGCTCTTCCATCTGTTTCCTAGAGTCAGCGTCCAATTATAGCAGTCCAAGGGGATATCAAGCTTGATCCGCTCCCAGTCAGGGTATTCATGCTGACCTATCGGCATGGTCCAGCTCTCTGAATGGCTGCCCCCAAAGGGATTCACAAACAGTGACAGTGCTGGCTCAAGAGTGCTGTTTCTGGTGAGACAAAATTGTAAGGTGAGTCCAAGGAGCATGTGAACACGGTTGGACTTGACCCGGTTGCTCTTGAGGGTGAGCAGCATTCTTTTCCTCCAGGAGGGATCAAACCATGTGTTTACGCGCACGTCGTTGCTCACAAACACACCGTGCAGGGTGATACGCGGGTCATGCCGCTGGAGCAGGTAGCGCAGCTCCAGATCCTGCAGATCTCTGTCACTCTCCAAACCCAGATAGGGGTCGGTAGGGTCGGGCACAGCTGACCGGCAGACCCCCTGGGTAAGCGTAAAGCCGGGGTTACAGCTGGAACATCGAGTTCGGTTCTCTGTGGAACATGAGGCACAGCGGGGACCGTCACCCACATAGCAGGGAATCGGGCCCTGGCAAGGTGGATGGCTGTAGGGGCAGGAGCAGCTGCGGCTCTCATCACTGTAAACACCAACCTGATTGTTCTCACTGCAGTACAAGATGGAGAGAGCGTAGCTCAACCAGAACTGCAGAGGCCTGAGGGAGAGACAACAAGTGTTTCAGTACAGCTTTAGGGATGCGGCTGTATTGGCTATTATATAATAACTCATTTGTCTTTGTCACTTTGCATCTTTTTCATGTTTTTGTGATTATACAACAAAGAAAATGTTTTGCCTAAGAAGATTAATCCAGCTTTCCACAAACAATGTGTTGTTTTGATGTGAGGCAAAAACAATTTGAGCCAAACTCAGGCTCAGCTGGAGTCACAAAAAAAAAGAAAGAAAAAGAAAATCAGATCAAAATGAATATTGTAATTTGCTGAATTCTCATTCTGTGGTATAGACCCATGCTGCTATTATTTCTATCTCAAGTTTATACTACTTTTTGAAATATAGGCAATATGAATGTTTTTCAAAGAACCTGATTTTTTTGTCTCACAGTATGAATTTGGAAATTTAGGATAAATAATGTCTCTAAAAGATTCTGGGGAACTGAACAAATCTTTGTATATAAGTGATAAGTTCAATACTGAATGGCTCAAAGTCCTATTAAGAAGATCAAGGCATTCGAGACAGGAATTGGTTGATTTTTAGCATTCTGTTGTCAGCCCGGACTGGTGTTCGCCCAGTCAGCCACCCATAGATCTGATTATGACCAACACGCACACAGCGGTGCAGCCAAATAATCAAGCGCACACACACACACACACACACACACACACACACAGCCACACTAACATGCCGTTGTCATGGAATTCAGGGTACGAGGAACGTGGAAGCTCCTTTTTCTGCAAAAATGTTTATAACAGCAAACCTAATCAGACATTTAAATCACCTTCATGTGTCCATGTCCTTCACTGGACACACACACGTTAAAAAAGCAAACAATGGCAAAGTAGCTAAAGCTAAAGCTAACCAGAAATCAGAGCCAGCCACAAGCCAGGAGCCTCGGTATGAGCCTCGGTATGTATAATGCACGCACCCACACACCCACACACCCACACACACACACACACGAAAATGATGCAAGTACCTGACATTTGTTTTGTTATATAAATCTGTTGCACCTCCTTTTGTTTGGTAAGGGATAATAAAGGTGGGTGTTCAGCATCTCATTTTCATGAAACTATTTGTCCCTGATCAGACACTTTACAGAGCACTTCATTTTCAGTCGTTTCAGTGAGAGAAGCTCCTGTAACTTGATTTTGGTTTGTATATGCTGTCAGTCACAGGTCAGAGAAAGAAGATTGGATCTGATAAAAATCTGTATCAGCAGGTCACATTTACAAAAAATTGGAACTGGTCAAGAAAATTGCAGTTGGTGCATCTCTGATTTCCACCTTTTCTCAGCCCAGGTTAGTGAAAGATGGATTTGAACCCAAGTGAATAATTTTACGGTGGTCTGACTGATCAAAATTAGACATTCTTCTTTAATGAGCCCACAGTTCAAAAGTTAGTTTCTACAAAGCTTGATTCTGAATGATGTGTGCAGAGTTTGGAGCAACTTATACTGCAATCTGTACCAGGGAACATCTTGCTTATTCTAGCATGATAATGCCAAACTGTGTTCTACATATCACCATAATATAAAGGGGGTCTGGGTGCGGAAGTGAAAACATCTGGAGCATTAAAAAATTAAAAACGTGACAAAGGAGGCCTTGAACTGGAGAGCAGCTGAAATCCCGCTTCCACAAGGTTACTTTTAAAAGAAGAAAGGATGCAACACTGAGATGATGATTCCTTTTGAAGTTTTCTGGCTTCAAATTAACAATGAGAATAAAAAATTTTTTTTAAATCTGCCATTCCATCTTTGTACTATTTTCAATTAAATGTAGGCTTTCAATGATTTTCAGTGCATGATGTTTAATTTGAATTTTAATAGTGTCGTGCTCCAAACTTTGAAAACAGTGTTGTAATTATACTGAGTGAAAACATTTTTTTCCACAGGGACACACAGACACACATACACACACACACACACAAACACAAATGACCTCCCCGGTTATCCTAAACTGCTATTGAATTTCTTTTTTATGAGCAGAAGGAGTCTGATAAAGAGTGTAATTGGATTGTGGACTGAGGAGACAGTGTCTCTGTTTGAGTAGTACACTGATGGATTGTGTCATTTAGTTAATTTCCCTGCCAGAAATAGCTATCAACACAGAGTGTTCATGGGAGAGGCATAAATCTGACTTAAGTTATGACCATCAGGGTCTCTGATAGGCTGCTCACATAGACCATCCAAAGTGGGACTGCTGCTGATACAGCAGCTGTAACAGTAAAAAAAAAAATAAAAAAAAATATATATATATATACATATACTTACACACACACACACACACACACACACACAGGAATTATATATAAGCCAACTGTATTACTGCCCACAGGTCCTGATAAAAAAATTAGATGGGAGGTTTTAAAGCGTTGGATTTATTGTGATGCAGTTTGCAGTGAAACGTGTCTGTTTGACCAGCTGTGAATCCGTTTGCCTTTCAGAGGCTGGAGCAGAGAAGCAGCTTCACTCCTGTCAGCACTTTTCACCTCACTCCACAACTACTTTTCCTCAAGTGCCTTCTAATAAGTACCGTCTCGCTCTGCTGCTTTCTTTCAACGCCCGGTGCATAAATCATTCTTATAATTATAAGTTTTGGGGAGCACCTTGGCTTAACAGGCTGCAGTATAAATATTCCTCCCTCTCGCTCCTTTTCCTCACTTCTTACCTGGGCCTCTGCTGGATTACTTTCGGCTGTTTTCGGCACCTCTTGCTGAGGCTGAAGAGCTTGTTAGTGATGCGGCGCGCTTTGGTGAGAAGCTGGTTACTACTGGTCTCCAGCTGCCTGTAGCGCTGTAGGAGGCTGGCATCCGTCCTCCACAAGTGCTCCACGACAGATGTGTTTACAGCGAAATGGGCTGGCAGGTTCCCAACAAAGCTTTGGAACTCCTCTGGTAGGAAGCAGAACATGAATAAGTAAACTTTGCCTGTGGCCATAAGCTGCAGGGTAAAACTATTTAAAAAACCATCTATTCCTCATTGTTTGTCCCTGGAAATCAAATAACTCAAAAAGAAGAAATAACAGCTGCAAAGTGCAGTTTGTTTTGATCTTTTGTGTGTTTTCTTTTTGAAGGAGAGAACAAATGACTTTCATATTCTATGTCACACCTGTTGTCAGAATAAGTCACTGTATACCTTTAAGGCAACAAGTCTTATTAGAGAAATTGCTCTTCCTGACATTATTAATATGAAAGCAAGACATTTTGCCATGTTAACAGGAATGAGCGGTGTTCCTGATTAAACTTTCTTGACGTTTTCTGATGCCGGAGGAAACTTATATCATGAACTGTTTCGCCTCGCAGTAGTACAAAAAAAATACTTGCATACGAGGCCACACGTGACAGCAGTGCACGCTGTCGCCGCCATTCCCTTTATGTGCTCTTTTTCATTTAAAATACACAAAGAAACACAAACCCAGTGCGCTCAGTGTCAACGTCACAGACAACAAAGTTGTGCCATAACTTTCTTTAAACATCTGAATAACCTACTGCACCGTGCTACAATACAGCGGGCTTTGTTTTTTTAAAGCCACTGCTGACATATTTGCTGCACATATCTGTGTAACTGTGGGGTAAATGTCAGTCTGAGCTACCAACTTTCTCTGCAATGATTTTGTGTTTATGGTAATTAAAGCACTGTCTGGAAAACGAAAAAAAAAACAGTAACACATTATTACGTGCTTGGACAGAGGCCAGGTTTTGTGCCATAGCTGGTTCATTTATTTATGTAGATAAGTTTTTTTTTTGTTGTGCATAGAGCTGAGAATCACGAAGCAGTTCAGTTATGTTTCATACGCTGTTTTTCCCATTGTGTTTGGACAAAATGTATGCAGAAGCAGTCTCTTCCCGTAGTGTTAAATTAGTATTACTTTGAATTACTGGCAGTAATTGTAAACTGGAGTATATTTAATAGGAACCAATTAGCCTGGCTCTGTCTGTAAGTATCAGCAGTCGTCTATATCAGGAACTCTGGAGATCGCTGGTCAAATAATGTCTTGTTTCCTGTGTTAAAACAGCATGTAGTGGGTTTAGGGGTTCCTTGCAACACTATTCGTAGAATTTGTTTTCAGTACAGATTTTTTTTTAAATGCATGTGTGATATTTCCTGTACATCTTTTGATCTTCGCAGCACTTTGATGAGAACAGATGGATTTAAAAAAAAAAAAAAAAGAAAGAGAAAAAACACACTAAAAGCAGCTCTGAGCAACTTGGAGGCATCAAAGCCATCATTTGATTTGACACAATGACTGACAGGTCTCTTGATTTGGAGTCTGGCAACTGCCAGAGTTTGACAGCCAAGAATGCATTTAGAACATAAAACAAGGCTTGTGTTTGAGTTCTGAAATTCAACTTTTAAATGATTTGTTCTTAAGAAAAAAATGACCTTAGTCTCAACGCCTGTACGTCTGAGGGAGATTTTAAAAGCCAATGTTCCACCTGTGTTGTTTTTTCTTTCTTTTTTTTTTTTGTGAAAGCACTTTTCAAGCTGACATTTTCAAGTCCCATTTTGAAGGGTCATAGTGAATTCATTTCTGACTCACCAGATTCCTCAAACTCCTTGTAGGTCAGCCTCCATGCGTCCCTGACGCGCAGCAGGTTATTTTCCAGAGTGGCCAGGTCAGAGTGAGGACAGTTACACTGTGGGAAGTCCACGCTGCACTCACACCAGCAGTCACTGTTCTGGCAAACAAACTGGCCCTCAGATTTGCAGCCAACGTAGTTGAGAGCTGCCTGAACGAAGTGGCTCCGTAAATAGCCCGGTAGGATGACCTGCAGCCCTGTGGAGCACCACAGGCAGGATACACGGAGGAAAGAAATTAATAAACTAATAAATGTGAAAGGACATGTCTACGCTCTTCTTAGAGTTAACAAGTCCTAAGAAAGGTTGATTGATCCTTCTAAAGCAAGCATAGTAATTGGTTTTGTCTTTTTTATGGGATATGTTCATAGGAAAAAGAATCAGATGTGGCCTTTAAAGCACCAATTTTCATATTTTAGAAAATAAGCTTTATAGATTTCATGTGAGTACTTAATTATTACAAAAATCTATGAAATTGATCATTTCAATAATTATTATTTAGGAAAAACCAGGCTACTGTAGCTATTTAGCTTAGCTTATGGTAACTGGGGGGGAAACAAAAAGCTTGGCTGTGTTTAAAAACTCCACCTACCAGCACCTCTTGTAAACAAATTGTGGGTTTTTGCTTTTTATGCTAAGCTACAGGTGCCAGAGTGGATTAAATCTGTATGTCTAAATCTGCAAGATAACAGATAAGCTTATTTTCCAATTAGTTAAAAGTAGAAAATTTAAAGCCACCCCATCCTACCTGCCTCCTAACATCAACTTTGTCTGCTCTTTTAAGTGGAAACATTCCTGTATATTGTTACATGATTGTATCAGATGGGAGGAACAAATGCTCAGTAGGATTATTTATGGGTGGTCATGTCACCAATTCTGCTCAAATTTTATAGAACCACTAGAACGTAGACTGTCTTAAGATTCAAATTGACCTTGTAGCTGAATCTTGTTTTCGGGACTGTGAACCAGTACAGAGCTGACTGTGTCCAGATTGTCATAGTTGCTGCATCCGAGGGGCCCGGTTCTTGTTTCAGTCACCTGTAAGCACATCATGAGAAAACAGTATGAACGCTCTGTCTGCTGAGTGCTCCCCCCCCCCCTCGTTTTCATCCCTCCATCTGTGTTAATAGACAGAAAATAACTTATAATCTTAGTTCTGCATGGATTACTTTAATTTTTTTTCTTAAAAAAAGGTCAAAAGAACATAAAAAGCCTCATCAAAGATGCATTTTATATCTTAAAAGAGCTTGGTATTCAGTGAGTCACGGTGAAGCAATACTGAAAAGGTCTTCAATTAGAAAGCTTTCTCTCCTCAGACAGAATAATTTGTTGTGATGTGAGAGAAGGAATCAACTTCCCTCTGACTGAGAAACCTCTCTGCTGATGTTAAAGCCAGAAATTCAAACACACATACACACAACTTACTTTAAATTGGCATACACTTTTGCTCTGAATCCTTCCCATTTCTCACTGACTCTGATACCATATGTGATTTTAATGAATGGCCATTTATCTCATAAAATCTAGTGTTCATCTTCTTCTACTCCTCTCTCTTTCTCTTATGCTGATCTTCAATCTGCCTGAACTCCGCACCTGCTGCAAAGTGGCAAATGAATTTAAATCAGCCTGGCTGAAAATTAATGGAATGATATCTTTAATCCATCAAGCTGATGCATAACCAGAAGAATGCATTCTCATTTTGGGAGGGCACTTGTCTTCATCAGTGGCTACTCACTTTAGCATCTACGTTTGCCCCTTGGGCTGATTAATGCGCACACTCTAATAGGCACTTCAGACGATAAAATGGATGATTGGTGTTTCATACAACAGGACGCACAACCGCTCCTCGGTTCGCTCCCCTCTTTAAAGCTTGCTGCAGAGTACGGGGTAACTCGGAAAGCTTGCTTCATATAGTGTAATTCTGCTTTTCTGCTGCTTGAAGAGTCACTTGTCACCTACGAACACTCAGACGCTTCATTCTTCAGATCCGGATGTTCCTGTTTTCCTTGCGCGCTGGGAGATTTTAGCGATAACAAACGACTGGCGAGGGAAAAACTGAAAAAAAACACATTTGAAAGACTCACTGCTCCCCTGCAGTCACAACAGGTGAATCTCCTAAGTGTCAGGCCAATTCTGTAAATAAGCATTTGCTCTTAATCCTACCTGATTAAATAAGTTATGGGAAAAAGTCCCTGAGCTGGTATTAAAGGATTTATTACTGTAAGTTGTCTTCAAGTTGAGTTAGCCAAACGTCCTGAATTAAAACTTTCTTCCACAACAACATCTGCAAGATGATATGTCATTTATATTACTTTATACTATTACAACAATACTACATAGATGTGTTGTGCATTTTACTCCATTATAGTTGTTTTAAAGCCTTAATTACTTGTTAATTTGTACCATTAATATTGATCATGTAATATATTAGAATATAGCACTGACAAGGCCCATTCAGGACTTTTAATTTAGGAGTTGTTGCCTTCTGAAATGATTCAGACTTTTCTGAATCATTTCAGCGAAGAAAGAAATTAAACAACGGAAAGTGACCAAAAATAAATAAGCTGTTCTGTTTTTGAGTAGCTTTCTTGCTAAGATTTCAGTAACATTTGTATCAGATTGCTGCTTAAATGATATGAGTATTTCTTCACTGGTAATTGCAGTCTCTGTAAAAACAACACAAACCCAATTCTGAAAAGGCTGCAATGCTGTGTAAAATGTAAATAAAAACAGAATACAGTAATTTTCAAATCTCATAAATCAATATTTTATTCACAACAGACCACAGAAAATAGAACACATTAAAACTGAGAAAATGCACCATATTAAGAAAAATATTAGCTCATTAGAGATAATTAGAGAATAGGGTCTGTGTAGGTTCTCAGTCATACAGGTCATGTAGTCTGGAGCTTAACAAAAGGCGACTGGACTTTGTTAAGTTTAACATTAGAGAATAATGTTCCTGTAAATTTGTGAATATATGATCATCTACAGTGCATAATATCATCTAACGATTCAGAGAGTCTGGGAAATCTTTGTGTGAAAGCAACAAAGCTGAAAACTAATATTGGATGCCTGTGATTTTTGGGCCTTCAGGCAGCACTGCATTAAAAGCAGGCATGATTCTGTCATGGAAATCACTGCATGGGCTCAGGAACACTTCCAGAAATCACCGTCTGTGAGCATAGTTTACCGTGCCATCCACAAATGCAGGTTAAAACTCAGTGCAAAGAAGCCATAAGTGAGCATAATCCAGAAATACTACTGTCTACTCTGAGCCAAAGCTCATCTAAAATGCACTGAGGCAAAGAGGAAATCTGTTCTGTGGTCAGATGAATCAAAATTTGAAATTCTTTTTGGAAAACATGGATGCAGAGTCCTCTGGACTAAAGAGGAGAGGGACCATCAGCAGTCAGTTCAAAAACATTACATCTCTGATGGTATGGAGCTGCATCGGTGCCTATGGAACTGGCAGCTTGCACATCTGGAAAGGCACCATCAATGCTGAAAGGTATATACAGGTTTTAGTGCAACATAAGCTCCCGTCCAGATGACGTCTTCTTCTTCAGGGAAGTCCTTACATATTTCAAGAAGACTATGATAAACTTCTTACTGCATCTATTACAACAGTATTGCTTCATAATAGAAGAGTCTGGGTGCTAAACTGGCTTGCCTGCAGTCCAGACCTTTCAACAACTGAAAACATTTGGAGCGTCATGAAACAAAAATACAACAAAGACGACTCAGGAGTGCTGAGCAGCTAGAATCCTATATCAGACCAGAATGGGACAACACTTCTTCTCCCAAAAATCCAGCAGCTGCTGTCCCAGATATTTATGGAGTGTTGTTAAAAGAAGAGGCGATACAATATGGTGGTAAACGTGGCTCTGTCCCAACTTTTTTGAAATGTGGTGCCGCCATCAAATTCAAAATGCGCTAATATTTTCTTAATATTTTCTAAGTTTAAACAATATGTTTTCTGTGTTCTGCTGTAAATAAAATAAGGGTTTATGAATATTTGCAGATCATTGCATTCTGTTTTTATCTACAGTTTACACAGCATCCCGACTTTTTCAGAGTTCGGTTTGTATCTAAGATTATGTAGTCATGCGAGCACATACGAAAAATGACTGGGTCAAAGTGGAAATACTACAATATAGGGTTACATGAATATTGTAATTTCAGAGTAAACTAAAGTAAAAACACTGGGTCAAAGACAGCCCAGTGTTTCACTGGTCCATATTGACCCACACTGGGCCAATTTAAGCCCAGCGACGTGTGTATGCATTTATTTATTGATCAAGTCTGAAGTCATTTTCTTTCTCCCCAAAGTCATTCCCTGAAGTCATGTTCAGTTTAACCGAAACTAAAAACCCAGCCAGCCCAACTCCATGCTTCATATCACTGATTTTCCCTTGTGAAAAATGCTGGAGGATAACAAACTGCAGGGCAGGAGAACAGCACGGCTACCTTCAGGCAGTGAGTGCATGGAGTTTCATTTCCCAACAGATTTCTGCTGTATTTACAATTTCTCTCCGTCTGACATACCCGTATGGCGGTGGATGCGATTTGGAGATGGTGTAGCCTGCGCAGGGTGCTCTCTCTGTCTGTGAAGTAGGAAGCGGCCAGCTGGTGGAGAGTTTCCAGGGTCACGGTCCCTGTAGTATTTGAGTTCCTGTTGCTGTTACGGCTGCCCTCGCCCCCTGAGGGCGAAGACTCCTGGCTGAGCTTCCTTTTGTCCACAAATATTGTCAAAGACTCCTCCCCTGGTAACAGTTAGGCAGAGGGATGAAAGGTTCATTAGCTCTAACAGAACACCACTAATCACCTTTCATTAGTATCTTTTCAGACTGGATAGAAAAGCGCAGTAGTCATTAAGTAATGTGGGGGAACTGATGGTTTGGATGATTAGAGGGAAAGGCACAGGCAAGGTCTCTGCATCTATTAAACTCCTCGTGAATAAAGAGAGCTTATTCAAGATCGTTAATCAAATTCCCTTAATTATTTCAATTATTTTAATTATGATAGATAAAAATGACATAAAAAAACAAAGCAAATCTCAGGTCAGCCCTGAGCTTTTCTTAAAGATAAATTCTACATGACATTCATATCACTGGCAGCGAGTAAAAAACTGACAAGTTTGATTAAGTATTTTCATTTAACAAAAAAAAAAAAAGTTTCAGATATACTTTTGAAAGACCTTCCTAATATTGAAAACTGCCGGTCTTTTTGTGATGAAGAGATGCCATTTAACTTTCTAGCGTAGAAGTGAATTTTTCTGCAGCTCACCTCATTTTCTTCAGTTGCGATTGTTACATTTTTCCCAGATCTCTCTCAATATAACTTCAGAACAACATTCACCAGAGAACACATTTGAAATAGCTACATTCACTGCTGAGTGCAGAGGACATTAATAAATTCTTTTACTTTCCCTCAAAAGTGTTTCGAGTATCAGCCAGATGAGGAATGAGTGCATTTCGAAGGGAGCTGCAGGTGCTCTTCAGCACACCTCAACTTTAACAGCATGTCTGACTCATTTTATCAGTACTTACTTTATTGGCCTTATTCTCAAACTGTTTCCTCACCACTAACACTGGAAAGCATCACTCCATATAGGGCGACCTTTGTAAATTCTAAAGCTTTGGCAATATTTTGTATTTAAACTTCCATGGAAATAAAGCTCTTCATATTAAATTTAATTAAACTGTCACTGCAGCTGAACCTCGGTAAGAAGATTATGCTGTCAGTATATATAAATACCCCCACCTGCAGACATGTTCCAATCAAACAAGGATCAATACCTCAGATCTTTCTTATAATAAACCTGACTGTTAGTCTTTCTTATTTCCCTACAGATGTGACTGTCTTTGCCTTAGAAGAACTGCATCAGTTGTTTTGTCCTCACCTTCCTGATAAAATATCCAGCCATTCATCTGATTCCATTTCTGCATATGTCTGGTTTCCACCCAAGCAACTGCACTCACCTGTGACATTATAAGATGTGAAGCAAGCCCTGTGAAAATGTGACATCTTTCATTGCCTTCTAAAAAGATGAGCTGTTTTTTTTTCTATGCTGACATGATCAAAATGGCACACTAAATCAGCAAATTCTAAAACTGTTGTGAAAATGATCCACGTGTGGATGTTTCCTGATGTGCCCCTGCTTTTGCGCATGCTAACACTTGTGTCGTCACCGTCTGTTTGACTCGTTTAGTTTTTTTCTGCTGACGTTGTTTCACCTCTAAACATTATTGTTTGCTGGCTAATGATAACCAGGGAGTAGAGGAGCCTACTGTAAACTGAAACAGTTATAGGAAACTACTGACACTGATCTAGCATCCCCTTTTGGCAGGTGGTTATCAGTTCTCTCTAAAACTCTTACATGTCATGATTATAAAAATAAGAAGCAAGTAGTCTTCTGCTTCTAAGTTACACATTGTGTTGAAGCAATACGCAACTGAACGAAAAACAGTTAACATAAACATA